>JASANB010005631.1:0-141174 GCA_030248155.1 Sabatieria punctata
TGTTGTTGCAAGAGTTGGATTAACATGGCTTGTTGTTCATGCTGGCGCTGTTGTTGTTCGTTCTGCAATCGTTGTTGCTCATGAAGAAGTTGGAGAAGGTCCATAGAAGTGACAGGCGGGGCTCGGTCATCAGCGTGAGAGATTGTGGGAGTAGACATGGTGATTGAACTAGTTGTAGTTGATGCACGATGAATGGAGTTAAGCGAATTGGGTGAGAATGTGAAGGCTCCAGTTCCGGGCGACGGCAGTAAGTGGTAGGGTCTCGGCACCAATGAAACGAAGTTTATGTCGCACACTAGTAGAAAGACAGGAGACTCGCACAACACAAACACACAAAACAACTGCACAGTAAGAATATCGTAGACCCCTGACTAAACAATCAAACTTCTTTCATCCTGGCGACATATTCAAGGTTCCACTAATACTATTCCTGATGCCTTATCTCGCGTTCGTACTCTCCGCACTCTGCCAGTCCCTTCAATTTCAACTGATGATATCAAAATGGCAAGTTTGGAGGAAATGGATCAGCTATCAGACTTGGGTTTACACAACTTCGATGGTTTATGGTATTTCGAGGATGTCGACCCAAATCGTCTATACATTCCCCAAAAGCTGGTTGGCACTCTTCTGGATGAAGAACATTCAGGGAAAACAGGTGGTCATTTTGGCAAACAAAAGCTCCTTAGCACTCTCCAGCTCAAATACTGGTGGCCCACTATGCGTCAGGATGTGGATCGACATGTTGGTGGGTGCAGTGTCTGTCAACGTTTCAATCCAGCTCAAGCCTCTCAATCAGTGCCGGGATTTGTACAGGTTGATCGTCCATTCGACTGTTGCTCAATCGACATTGTTCAGTATCCCAAAAGCACTTCCGGACACGCCTATGTGTTGGTGATGATCGATTATTTTAGCAAATATCTATTCGCTTCCAAACTCAAGCAGTTGTCATCTATCAAAATTTCGCAGAAGTTGGAAGAGTTCTTTCACATCGGCGTACCTAAAAAATTGGTTACTGATAATGCAACATATTTCGTTTCCTCTTCTTTCAAACAATTCTGTAGGCAAAAAGGGATCGAGTTAGTTCATTCTGCTCCTTACCACCCGACTGGAAATAGCATGGTTGAGCGCGTTATTCGTACCCTCACTACCATCCTCAGCAAGAAAGTTGAAGACAACCCTCTGCTTTGGCCAAGCAAGTTGCAAGAATCGGTGCGCACTTATCAACAATCAGTCCACTCGTCCACTGGTCTGCCACCACAGCAGCTTATCTTTCAATCCGACCAAGCCGTCCTCTCGTCTATTCGCGATCGTCTCCTATCTCAGCAACTCCGGCGTCGGGATCAAAAGCTTCAGGAGCTCTGCCCTGACAACTTTTCCGTTGGTGATCTTGTTTTCGTAAAGAATCTCATGCGTCTTCAGCAAAAGGGCGGAAAGTTGAACCCTCTGTGGAAAGGCCCATGTGAGGTCCTTGGAGTTACCCCATTTTCGCTTTTGGTGAAGGGCCCGGATGGTCGGTCGGAGAGAGTTTCCTTCGAGTTCGTTAGAAAGCCAAGGCTGAAGAACACTAACCCCATCGCTTTTTCAGAGGGGGAGTGATGAAGCATGAATTATGTACTGTACGTGTTTCTCATTCTGTGTGTGTGTATTGTGCTTTCTCACCGTACGGTCTTCTTTTATTGTGTCTTCGCTCCGTGTCTCAATTCTACTAGTAAAGACATTTCAATACATACATACATACATACATACATACATACATACATACATACATACATACATACATACATACATACATACATACATACATACATACATACATACATACATACATAGGCATGGGATACATGCTTAAATAGTGGTAAATAAGCGAATTTTTGGTTATCTTTGAACTTTGAGTGGAAATTTGATGTGCAGAGGCATGCGTTTTTGCCACTTTCTATACACCGTTAGAAGCGCAATTCGCAGGGCTATAAAATATAAAAAAATCCCGAGGGTACCTTTTTTTATTTTCGAGAAAAATCTAATTTAGTGAACTTCACCATGAAATTTTTTTGCGGATTTTTTCACATTCGATGTCGTGGTTAGAGAACGAAACAGCAAAACAGTACTACTTATGCGGCAAACGAAAGCCCATGTCATGACGATTCGTTTGGCTCCAAGCACAACGTTCTAGCTGCTTTGGATCGCAAGTGACACTCAGTCAAACATGACCTATTGACAGTCCGATTTTGATGGTTGCCCACCCTGCTTCCGAGGGCTGGCTCTGCCGGACCAGGGCACCTAGAGGGCTGTGCTCTTCAGGTTTAGCACAAGTCATCGTTAGGTACAACTTTCCCAAACCGGAGGTCCCAGGCCTGAGTTCGATTTTTCGACTTGCACATAGCTGTGAAGAACAAGGGTCGATTCTCTCGCGAACTGACTCTTAAATAGTCAAATAGCGTTTAACATGCATTTTGCGAGAAAGTCAACTTAGGATGTTCAAGCAAATTTTTTTCGCTTTTTCTTGGGCTACAGGGCAGCTGATCATTTGCTTAGAGGCGCTTCTGCCAGCTGAGTTCAAAAATGACCTCATTTTTGCTCTACGACCTCTAGGTAGGCTTTCAGACTTTCTCGATAGTCGATGATTCTCTTGGGCTACAGGGCAGCTGATTATTTGCTTAGAGGCTCTTCTGCCAGCTCAGTTAAAAAATGACCTCAATTTTGCACTACAGAAACAGGTTTCTGAGTTATGACCATTCAAAGTTTCGTGGTATATATATTTAAAAACATTGTTGCTTATTTAGACTCAGCAGGAGACTGGTTTGCTTGTCGAATGTGGTGCTGATTTTCTAAGCAGCTATCAGAAAAAAGTATTTATTGTCTGCGTCTACGCAAGTCCTGAACATACATCTCAGCAGCCAACTGGTCTTCAATGTCAGTTGCCAAGAAAGGTCTTCATTTTAGTTGTCTGGCCAGAACAACTCCTCGATTTCAATGTTTACAGAGTTCTTCCAAATGAAAATAGGCAGCGTGAACCATGGGTAGTCTTCATCCAGAACACCGTAATCAATTAATTCAGTAATTCACCGTAATCAATTAATTCAACCAATACAGTATTGCAAAGGGATTGGAGGAAGTCATTATGGTTAGACATGTACACTTCTTTGAACTTGAAAGTGCACATAATGCTGTCCAATGCAATGGGTGAATCAAAAATACATTTCACAGCATTTACAGTCTAAAAATATTTAGTGAGTAACCTTTAACAAACACATAATTGCTTACCTCCTCATCAGACGGCTGACCTGAATTGCCACAGTTCATCAAAAATAGGTTCAAATTGGGAAACAGAATGCGCAACTGATGCAAGCTGGGCCAGACAGTACCCTCAGATGTCAGCATACAGAGCTTTGTAATTGAACAACTAGCAAAATTGCTCAAAGACTGTCTTAATGCTAACGGTCCATCGTTTATGTCAGCTGCAGTCACATTGTTGATCTTACAGAGAATCAATTCACTGACACCAACTGTGGAAGCATCCAAAATTGTTGGAATCCTTGAAGTCAGAAAATCTGCATCCACAGGTCCCAAAAATGAATGTGAAAAATTGGCTTTCCTGACAATGAAAGGAACAGTTTCCGATAAAGATTATTTCTACAGAAAGACCCAAAAACTGTAAATCGCAATTGACACATATTCCGGACATAAGGCAATATTTTGCGCGCAAACTTTGCGCTACCATTACTACTAGCCAAGTCGGTTACATCAGCAAGCACCAGTTTTGTTATAGCGGAAGAATTGCCAATCATCGCCCATTTTGCAATACTATCAACCTGCAGAGACAATTGTTGTTATTTTTAGACTGAGACTAGTGCAAAATCAGCTTACGACAAATCGGTTAGTACAGCGATGATATTCGAATGTATGCAGCTGGAACTTGACACTAAACTCGTTGAACAGCTTTAGTAATTTCCGAAACTGAATGAATGCTGGAGCGACCCCAATGTGGATTGCAAAATGCTGGATGCACTCACTAAGTTCAAGTCAACGTCAACACAATTCACTCATAGTAATGCACATATACTGTTGTCTCATCACATAGCACAAGCTGTACTACAATATTTTATTTTGAACATCCATAACTGAGAAACCAGTCATTGTAGAGTAAAATAAGGTCATTTTTAAATCAGCGCACAGAACTACATAATTTCAGCTGTACTCTAGTCGTATACATATAATCATCAACTATCGAGAAAGTCTGAAAGCGTGCAACAACACTCGTGCCTCACTTGCATAAAGATACCAGGAAACTTTGAACGCCCGTAACTCCTACCTAGAGGTCGTAGAGCAAAAATGAGGTCATTTTTGAAGTCAGCTGGCAGAAGAGCCTCTAAGCAAATGATCAGCTGCCCTGTAGCCCAAGAGAATCGTCAACTATCGAGACAGTCTGAAAGCGTGCAACAACACTCGTTCCTCACTTGCATAAAGATATCGGGAAACTTTGAACGCCCGCAACTCCCTATCTAGAGGCCGTAGAGCAAAAATGAGGTCATTTTTGAACTCAGCTCGAAAAACTGCATCTGTTAGGTTGATAATAAACGGGCTAGCTGCTTCTACTGATATTTAACAAAAGTTGGTAGAAGTACGGAAGCTAATGTTTGGACATCAATAACTCCCGAACCAGGGCGAATTTGGACAAACCGAGTTCAATTTCGTAATCAGCGGGGTAAAACTACACCAGAATAGTGTGTTTGTTTTTAATTCTGAGCAAAAAAATTTTTTTTGACTGGCTTCAAATTGCAAAACACCCCCCCCCCCTACCCCCAATAATTTGCCCCCGAAATAGGTTTATTTTGTTTGGCATTTTGCGTTTTATCTTTTTAGCAAAAATCAGCTTGCCCCCGCATATATGGCAGAAGTTACAGCGATTTTTCGGAAAAAAATCGTGTCGGAATTTCGCTAAATTTCGTAGTTTTCGGAGAATATCTCGCTAACCAGGTACGTTCCGGAATCGCTGTGTGCAGCGTCTGAAAGGCAACTGTCAGGGCTATCCAACCATGTGCACGCCTATTCTGACTCTTGAGAAACGAGTGAATGGTGATCGTTTGAGTAAATGTCGAGAAAAGGGCCGAAAAGGGGCTACCGACCCAACTTTGGGGGGGGGTACAGCTCAGGTTCTAGGGGGTCCCCAATGTTCGAACATTCACCGTTGGTGTTCGTTTGACATCTATTTTAACATATTTGGCTACCAGCCGGATCCGCGAAAAAAAGTTGCTTAAACACCCTCCCTTATAGCTAAGTTGACTTTCTCGCAAAATGCATGTTAAGAGCTAAGAACAAGAGAACAAGCATAAAAGGATAAAAAGGCTTCCAAAAACACAAACTTGTCTCAAAAATCTGCAGCGGAAAAGTGAAATTCGGTTACCAAAGCTTTTTAAGCGGCTTTTTTAGCTAAAAATTCGTGATTTCTGAGCCAGTCTCATATTGACCCAACTTCTTATGCAGGACCAGACCGACTAGAGCCAGGGTGGGATATCCGATTTTCTAACAAAAAATTTTTAGGTCATTTCTGGCAATTTCCTAATTTTATATATATATACAGTATAGATAAAAAAAAATGTCCCATCGCTTTTTCGGCCTTCACTCAAACGTTTCGTTCTCAGTCACTTCTTTACCGATTTGGCTCAAATTTTCAGCAAAAATTAACAACATGGTTGGCTAAATATTCTGCAAGTGTGGTGCCAAAATTCCGACTCATACTGGTTTTATGACCCGAAAACTAGGAATAAGGGTGGTCCACGCAAATTTAATTTTTTTCGGTAATACAAGGAGTACAGTCCTGAAACTTGCAGGAATGATTGGTGTTGCTATTGGGCATAACATACTAAGCGGGCAGCCCTGTAGCTCTAAGGGCACTAAAATGGGGGAATTTCAAAAACATGACGAAATATGACTTTTCTTTGTAAAACCGGCAAAATGACGATTCTAAAGATTTTCAATTTTCAAAAAACGCTGCAGGGACGGTTACTATGGTGTGGAACAGAGCTTAAATATCAGGTTCATTTATTTGTCGAACTTCCTGCTACAATCTATGTTGATTAACAACAGATTCAGTGCTTTGATTCTAGCAGGTGCAGATTTCTTAACTATGGGATTTTCACTCATGTTTCTGAAATTCCCCCATTTTAGTGCCCTTTGAGCTACAGGGCTGCCCGCTTAGTATGTTATGCTCAATAGCAACACCAATCATTCCTGTAAGTTTCAGGACTGTACTCCTTGTATTACCGAAAAAAATTAAATTTGCGTGGACCACCCTCATTCCTAGTTTCCGGGTCATAAAACCAGTATGAGTCGGAATTTTGGCACCACACTTGCAGAATATTTAGCCAACCATGTTGTTAATTTTTGCTGAAAATTTGAGCCAAATCGGTAAAGAAGTGACTGAGAACGAAACGTTTGAGTGAAGGCCGAAAAAGGGATGGGACATTTTTTTTTATCTATACTGTATATATAAAAGTAGCCTAGTAAAATGACTTTCAGCCTTATATTGATACCAAATAGCGCTTTAGCCTTACTGTTCGCAGACGGTACGTAAATCCGCATTGTACATGTAGGTGTACATACGTGTAGTTACCCGCGTACTGCTTTTGTGTCAAGATCACTCGTACTGCAGCCGGTAGTTAGCTTATTAACAGAAACGTACGTATCAATACACAATTGTTTGTATCTCGAATACTGTTTTAAAAGTATCACAAAACCTATACCCATTTTGGGTACGGGTAAGTATTTTGAGATGCCCAATTTTTGGGTACGAACGAGTACGAGTAAGTATTGCCAAAAATACCCAAGTGTACTCGAGTATGAGTATTTTTGGGTATTTTCCAGGCAGATAATTGCAGAAAATTGAGTAATAAATGAAAATGGGCAAAGTTTACATATTTGCATGAAACAGAAGAGTTTTATTGATCTTACAAACGACATAGAAGGAAGAATTTAATCTAACAAATAGCTTCTGCAACAATCTGACGGTTCACCTTCAACATCAATTCGTTCTCGAGGTTCTGAGCCCCTAAGCGGTGCCTGCGCTTAGCTAAACAGATACTAGACTGAGAAAACACACGTTCAATGAAAGCAGAAGATGCCGGAACAGATACCACATCAGTCGCAACCTTATAGAGCCGGGGGTAAGTGCAAGCTTTTTGCTTCCACCATTTTATGGAGTCTAAAGTTTCCACTTTTTCTTCAGGAATATAATCTTTGACATAATATGACAGCTCCTGCTCAATCATTTCAGTAAGGCCTTTGCTACCACTGGTTGAACTAGCAAGCTGAGACGACTTTGCCAACAATTTTCCGTAGAAGGACCGCTTCTGTCCACTACTAACCGGTAGCGCAACTTGACTAGATTCAACTCCCAAAGCGTAAATTCTGAACAACACTGAACGGTATACGCCTAACTAGCCAGCGCAGACTAAGAATGCGGTTCGATGCTACAATCTTTCTCCGGTACACTGGTGTTTTTTACCTTTTGCCCCTTATTGCGCTAAGTCCGTACCACTAAAGTGCGCAGCAAGTGCTTTCGAGCTTTTCTTTTATGACGCGCAAAGCGCCGAAATTGAAAATATTTCCCATTTTATAATCACATGAGAAAAACAAAATACTTGGGAATCATAGTAAAATGATGGGTAAGTATGAGTAAGTATTCCAAAAAATACTTGACCACGGGTACGGGCAAGTACCAGCAAAAATAGTCAAGTGTACCCAAGTATGGGTATTTTTGGGTATACTTTTAAACCAGTAACTCGAAACAGGAAAGAATTTTCAATAGAAATTAGTAAGGCCTTTTCGACTGACTACACGGCGGGATTCTATCGGAAGCCCTGTAATTTTTCCTGAAAATCAAGTAACTGCCGTAACGCGGTACCTGCTTAGGGACCGTGTCAGAATTAGGTGCTCGTTTCAGACCTCGGATCAGAGGTTAAGACCTCTGATCAGGGGTCTTAACCTCTGATCAGAGGCTCTGATTTGAACCTCGGAAACGAGGTGCACGCAGCCCTGATTTCAGTTACAGAGCTCGTTTCAGAGCCTCGTTTCAGAGGTGCCTCTGAAACGGGGTCTGGGCAGTCTCTCTTTATTATGCCACGGCTTTGTAATGGAGAACAAGAGAACTCCTGTTGGCGGCAACCTTTATAGGATTAGGATGGACTGGTGTCTGGCGCGCGCATACACATAGAGGCCCAGGCCGGTCAGTGTTTAGAGACAAGTGTACGTAATTATTTGAGGTAGCCGGCCGGCCGCCGGCCGGTCAGTGTTGCTTGATCGGTGACACAAATTGGAATTTCGAAGGGGCAGTTCCTGTTCGCTCCAAAAGACTACCGACATCAGAACTGGCCGACTCCATAGAAAACGCAAGAAACTCCACTCTATAGCACTCAGTGAGTGAGGCAGAGGCTAGATTAATTGGGGGCTTACCGAGTCATTAACAACAACTAATTGCAGTCTCAAAGCCGGCCAACAGCAGAGTATTTGTTTACGGCGCGCTACAGAACACCTGTGTCAGATGTCAGATTAACAGCAGACCTGCTCTCGGCTGCCCTACTTAACGAAAACAGAGGCCCACATGTGAGCCCTGATTTCAGAGTCAGGCACCTCTGATCAGACCTCGTTTCCGAGGTCGGGCCAAAATCAGACCTCTGATTTGGTCCAAAAACGAGCCTCGTTTCCGAGCTCTGATTTCAAATCAGAGCTCTGAAACGGGCACCTAATTCTGACACGGTCCCTTACGGCCCTTGGTGAAAAAGCTGCCGAAAATTTTGTACTCGGACAGTACCCCCACATCGCAATTACCGATATATATTTATGCTTGTGCGTAGTATTGGGCTCAGGTTTAGAATGAGGATTTAATTTAAGCATTAGTTCATGCTCTAATCGAGCTTTAAACCTGTGGTTACGCTCAAGTTAAACAAATCAGCCACCCTACCAAAGTGATATACTAATTGACGCAACTATGACGCATACCAGTCGGACGGTAAAATGACACTACAGTATCTACCTACTCAATAAATTCGCGTCGAGAACCGTAAACAAACAATTCAAATGAACAGGGCTTCCGATAGATTCCCGCCGTATAGTAAGAATGTACACAGAATCAATCTGATGCAACAATTTTAGAGTAGGAATGCAAGCGAAAGCAGAGAACCCATCACAGACGAGAATTGAAGGAGAACAAAAGTATGAGCGGCGCCCTTTTGTCTTACCAAAACTTATTGTCAAACAGTTATTACTACGCGAGACTCGTAATAGAAAGAAATTTGGAAGGTAATATCAATAAGCTAAAGCTTGTTGAAAAAATGTCATCAGATTGATAGTCACACAGCATTAGTAGAAGTAGCAAATAATAATTAAATAGGTCAGTTCTGTGCGCCAGCCGGTGTCAGGCTGCTACTTTTCGACGTAGAAGCCGAGGAAGTGCGAACGTTCGGAGACACCAACACGGTCACTCTGACCCGGCGTCCGCGCTTGATTAAGGAAAAACCGTAATACAATCCTGAAAGTAACACAGATTTTTATGCACTGGGATTATTAAAATTTTGAAGAGAATTGGTTGAAGATTCTAAAAAAATATTAGTTCAGAAACGATCTACGTGTTAGGAGCCATTCTGAGTGTAAAATAGCTTTAGTACCTACTCAATAATTAGCAATTCGGTAGTGTTTCTTATCATGCATGTCGCTGGGTTTTTCCGCGGGGGGGGGAACCTTTTTCAAACCCCAAATAGGGTTTTGGGACCAAGTCCAAAGTGGGTTTTGCGACCTTTTTTGGGGTCCAAAGGTGGGTTTTCTCGACCTTTTTTGGGGTAAAAAGTGGGTTTTGTCGACCTTTTTTTAGAGATTCTGGGGCGAAAAATGGCTTCAAAACCCTATTTGGACCGAAAAAGGCGTTAAAATCCCTGTTTTTGGATTAAAAAATGCCTTAAAAACCGAATATTGAAGCAACAAATGTAATAAAAAGCTGTTTTGCGCTCAAAATACGTATTGAGTATGAGTTTCAGCGATACAAAACAGATTGAAATGCGTTATATTGACTAAAAATAGTTCAGAGAACCCTAATTTCGATTCTGAGGCACGCGCAAAACCCTGTTTTGACTTATAGGATTACTAAAAAACCCTATTTAGTGATTTGAATGCAATCCTTAAACCCTGTTTATGATTTCTAATCAACCTAAAAACCCTCTCTAGGCTTTCTAGCCAGTGTTAAAACCCTGTTTAGGGTTTCCAAGTAACCTAAAAACCCTAATCAGGGTTTGAAAGTAACCTGAAAGCCCTAATAAGGGTTTCAAAGTAGCCTAAAAAGCCTAATCAGGGTTTAAAAGTAACCTGAAAACGCTGTTTAGAGTTTCCAAGTAACCTAAAAAGCCTAATCAGGGTTTCTAAGCAGTCTAAAAACCCTATTTAGGATTTCTAAGTATTACAAAACCCTGTTTTGGGTTGTAGGGTAGGTGAAAACCCAATTTTGTGCTGCTGAATGTCTGGGCTAAAATTTTCTTTACTTTGGAAACCAAAAGTGGCTTTTCAGGTCCCTCCAAAAAATCCGCTGGGGGGACTTTTGCCGAAAAATCGGGCTGGGGGGGGGGCCGGCCCCCCTTTACCCCCCAACGACATGTATGTTTCCTATTTTCGCCCAATTCGTTTCCTGACTGGGCCCGAAAGAGTGTCAAACACCCTCACAGCCCTGCGTACGTAGAGTACACTGCACGGTACTTTCACGGTCATACATGTAACTGGGGGTCTGCCCCCCACCCGACTTAGGCCAGACCCCCCGGTGGGGACCCCCCCCCCCCCGAGACGATTTTTCCGATCCCCCTCCGATTTTTCTGGAAAATAATTTTTCAGCAAATTTTTGCGATTTTTTGCAATTTCAGACACAAAAAATGCCAAAATCGCCTGTAAAACAGCACTTTTTAGCTGTATTTCAGTCCAAATTAGCGATTTTTGATGATTTTTAGCCCAAAAATTGCGTTTTTTTCGATTTTTGAGCGTTTTTTAGTTTCCCAACCCCCTTCCAAAATTTTGGCTCAGACCCCCCATCGCATTTTTCAAATTTTTAATGAAATTGAATGCGGTTTTTTGCCTGAATTGTCATATCCGGTCATGCTATCGGCCCTTTTAGCGTATTTTCGTTGTCGTAGCGCGAATTATTAAAAATGGTTGCCCATACCTACTTGCATAGGGCTTTCAGATGAGCCAATAAAAGGGGGGGTCAGATTTGGCCGTGCGCCGCCGATAGTACCGGTCTTATATAAACTGGCTCTTAATTAATCCCGAAAATAAGAACCAAATCGATAAAGAAATGACCAAGAAAGAACCGTTTAACAGTTGGGGAAATAACGACATACAGTACATGGCATCGCCACTATATAAGGTAGCGATACCATATATGGTACCGGTTCAACCTTAAGTGGTACAGTATATGGCATCGCTACCATACCATACATGTAAACAGGGGGTCTGCCCCCACCGAACTTAGGCCAGACCCCCGGATGGGACCCCCCCCCCCCCGAGACGATTTTTCCGACCCCCTCCGATTTTTCTGGCAAGTAATTTTTTGAGCAAATTTTTGCGATATTTTTGCAATTTCAGACACAAAAATTGCCAAAATCGCCTGTAAAACAGCACTTTTTAGCAGTATTTCAGCCCAAATTAGCGATTTTTGACGATTTTTAGCCCGAAAATTCGATTTTTGAGCGTTTTTTAATGCCCAACCCCCTCCCAAAATTTTGGCTCAGACCGCCCCGGCCGGCGCCAGACCCCCCAACCCCCTCCCCCTTCGGCGGATGACCTGTTGCATGTATGTACCATACAGTATATGGCACCCCTTCGATCGAGGCCTCATGTGATACCATATTTGGTACCGGTACCGTGTATCATACATAGGCCGGAAAAATCTGGAGGGGGTGTGGAGGTAGTCTCGGGGCTTCCACACAAGTCGAAAAACCGTCCAAAAACGCCTAAAAAAGCGAAGATTTTCTCCCTCCGGGAGGGGGCTGTGGGCGGCCGAGGGTGGGGTATACCCCTAACCCCTCGGACCATGCATGTTGTTATTTTCCTGACTGTTTCAGTAAAGTTCGGAAAATGGGGCGGACATTTTCGCCCATACTGTATAAAGATTACAACTTGCAAAACCGGGTGTGTACGTACTTAACACAAATACACTAAATACAGGGTGTCTCAAAAAAATGATCACATTTCTTTTTACTGCCATTTTCGCAAATTATGACCGAATAGGCTGAAAGTTGGAACATAGGTGCCAAAAGTCGGGGAATTTTATGTGTTAAAGTTTGGTGCACTAGGCTTGACTCATTCCCGAGTAATTTCAAAAAAAGTGAAATTTGTTAAATCAATAGTGAAAGCCAGTCACCGAAAAAATGATCACATTTCTTTTCACTGCCATTTCCGCAAATTTTGACCGAATAGGCTGAAATTTGGATCATAGGTGCCAAAATTCGGGGAATTTTATGTGTTAAAGTTTGATGCACTAGGCTTGACTAATTCTTGAGAAATTTCAAAAAACGTGAAATTTGGTAATTTCAATAGCGAAAGCCGGTCACCGAAAAAACGTTACGTTACATTATCGCCTAAACTCCAACGATAGCGTTGGAGTTCATGCGTCAACATTTTACACCCGAATTACCCTGAACTTCTGCGTTTACACTCCAAATTTCATCCAATTCCGACAAAAATTAGGAAAGATACAGGAAAAGTAAATGTTTCCATTTTTCGGTGACCGGCTTTCACGATTGAAATTACCAAATTTCACTTTTTCTAAAATTTCACGGGAACGAGTGAAGCCCAGTGCACCAAACTTTAACACATAAAATTCCCCGAATTTTGGCACCTATGATCCAAATTCCAGCCTATTCGGTCAAAATTTGCGGAAATGGCAATGAAAAGAAATGTGATCATTTTTTCGGTGACCGGCTTTCACTATTGAAATTACCAAATTTCACTTTTTTTTAAATTTCTCGTGAATGAGTCAAGCCTAGTGCACCAAAGTTTAACACATAAAATTCCCCGAATGTTGGCACCTATGGTCCAAATTTCAGCCTATTTGGTCAAAATTTGCGGAAATGGCAGAAAAGAGAAATGTGATCATTTTTTTTGAGACACCCTGTACAATGTAGGCCTGAGTTATAAGCAAATATGAAGAAATATACCCGGGAAATAAAGCAGCAGAGTGAGGCAGAAGCAGTAGAACACCTCGCACGAGCATCCGTTGCACAGAGCCACTGCCAGCGGCTGAAAAACAGGCACATTACAGGTGTCACGTGACATACAGATGTCTATGATAGGTTTGGTGTTCCTGTAACTTTTGTGCTGGTTGATCAATTGGGCCGACATTTTAACATACATAAGATGCACAGATCCTCAGAATTTCTACGCTCAAATGTTAGCCAAGTCTGTCTGTTCAACCACTAATTATGCACTTCCATGTATCTGCTGTCCAAGTGAACATGTGGCAGTGCATTAGTGGTTGAAGTGGCTAAAATTTTGAGAGTAGAAATTCTGAGGATCTGTGCATCTTATGTTAAGAGCCGGTTTTTCTAAGTATCCACTCTTCCCGGACAAATCTCAACTTTTTGTCTCGATTTGCCTAAAACTTTGCATTTTGGTAAAATTTGACAGAGTTGAAAAAATAAATTTTTGAAAGTCAAAAAATCTTTTTTATGATTATTGCTATGTACGTCCTCCTCAATAAACGCAATTCCAGCTTCTAGGGGGCAGCATCTGCTTATTCGAGAGTAACGTGTACGACCGGCCAAACAGAAAGGGTAAGGCAAGAGCACAATGGCACTACTACATACTACAATCACATGCATGTCACACAATACAGAATCACGTCTTTGGAATTATTCGTTCCTGAAAGTAAAAACATGGAGACCAAAAACGAGACAGCAAATGCTTGAATACCGATAAGTAAGGTAATGACAGATACAAGAGGTAAAAGGTATCGAATTGCTAAGGAAAGAACGCGCTACGTACAGGGGAATCACAGGTCCTTAAGAGTCAGTCTCTGGACCAATCGAGTTTTAGTATTCAGACCCAAAATTGAAACTTTGGCCTAGAGAGCTGTAAGTTGGTACACTAATACATATCGATAGGTTATGTAACCACCGCAAAGGATTTCCCGATTCGACGCTCCACGCTCGAGATACAGCCGTCTGAAAATCGGCTCGCTTAACTATGGGACAAAAATTTCGAACTTGAATTTCTTTCCTGCTAAAACCAGTTGGGACCTAGAATTTGGAGATTTTACGTAACTTTTAGAGTACTTTAAGAATTTTTGGTCGGTTTTCGATTTTGACGAAAAAAATTTTTTTCGACCCCCTTCCCGCCCCCCTAGCTCGTCTGGAACCCCCCCCTATATGGGTTTCTTTATTTCAGATTATTGTAGCGCCATTTGTTGGCTACAGATCGGTGCCAAGCACGATAGCCCACGGCCCGGGGTTTTGGAGTAAATTGACTTCAAATGGCTGAAAATCGCATTTTTTCCAGTTTTACTGTGGAACAAAATTTCGAACTTGAATTTCTTTCCTTCTAATAACAGTTGGGACCTAGAATTTGGGGGTTTTACGTAACTTTTAGAGTACTTTAAGAATTTTGGGTCGGTTTTCGATTTTGAGGAAAAAAATTTTTTTCGACCCCCTTCCCGCCCCCTAGCTCGTCTGGAACCCCCCTATATGGGTTTTTTTATTTCAGATTATTGTAGCGCCATTTGTTGGCTACAGATCGGTGCCAAGCACGATAGCCCACGGCCCGGGGTTTTGGAGTAAATTGACTTCAAATGGCTGAAAATCGCATTTTTTCCAGTTTTACTGTGGAACAAAATTTCGAACTTGAATTTCTTTCCTTCTAATAACAGTTGGGACCTAGAATTTGGGGGTTTTACGTAACTTTTAGAGTACTTTAAGAATTTTGGGTCGGTTTTCGATTTTGAGGAAAAAAATTTTTTTCGACCCCCTTCCCGCCCCCTAGCTCGTCTGGAACCCCCCTATATGGGTTTTTTTATTTCAGATTATTGTAGCGCCATTTGTTGGCTACAGATCGGTGCCAAGCACGATAGCCCACGGCCCGGGGTTTTGGAGTAAATTGACTTCAAATGGCTGAAAATCAGATTTTTTCCAGTTTTACTATGGGACAAAATTTGCGATTTTCAGCCATTTGAAGTCAAAAACCCATATAGGGGGGCTCCAGACGAGCTAGGGGGGCGGGAAGGGGGTCGAAAAAATATTTTTTCGTCATAATCGAAAACCGATCAAAAATTCTTAAAGTACTCTAAAAGTTACGTAAAATCCCCAAATTCTAGGTCCCAACTGTTTTTAGCAGGAAAGAAATTCAAGTTCGAAATTTTGACCAATAGTAAAACTGGAAAAAAAATGCGATTTTCAGCCATTTGGAGTCAATTTACTCAAAACCCCGGGCCGTGGGCTATCATGCTTGGCACCAATCTGTAGCTAACAAATAGCGCTACAGTAATCTGGAATAAAAAAACCACATACGGGGGGTTCCAGACGAGCTAGGGGGGCGGGAAGGGGGTCGAAAAAAATTTTTTTCGTCAAAATCGAAAACCGACCAAAAATTCTTAAAGTACTCTTAAAATTACGTAAAATCCCCAAATTCTAGGTCCCAACTGTTTTTAGCAGGAAAGAAATTCAAGTTCGAAATTTTGTCCCATAGTAAAACTGGAAAAAAAAATGCGATTTCAGCCATTTGAAGTCAATTTACTCCAAAACCCCGGGTCGCGGGCTATCGTGCTTGGCACCGATCTGTAGCCAACAAATGGCGCTACAATAATCTGAAATAAAAAAACCCATATAGGGGGGTTCCAGACGAGCTAGGGGGGCGGGAAGGGGGTCGAAAAAAACTTTTTTCGTCAAAATCGAAAACCGACCAAAAATTCTTAAAGTACTCTAAAAGTTACGTAAAATCCCCAAATTCTAGGTCCCAACTGTTTTTAGCAGGAAAGAAATTCAAGTTCGAAATTTTTGCCCCATAGTTAAGCGAGCCGATTTTCAGACGGCTGTATCTCGAGCGTGGAGCGTCGAATCGGGAAATCCTTTGCGGTGGTTACACAACCCATCGATATGTATTAGTGCACCAACTTACAGCTCTCTAGGCCAAAGTTTCAATTTTGGGTCTGAATAAGGCAAAGGGCCAAAACTCGATCAGTTCAGAGACTGACTCTTAAGGTGTATACAAAACATACGTGACGGGATCATACAAGAGAACTGTACAAACACGTACATGAGAAGTCATACATACCGAACACGAGCTAAAAAGAGACGATGACTGACGCGTTCAACGGCATGCGGTCCTTTGGGGTGGGCAAGCTGAGAAGTCGCCTATGCGGATTACCGGGAGTGCAGAGTTACAGGCAGACCAGTGAACACCTCACATATCCGCAGTGGCTTTCGGGCACCAAACACGGTTTGTAGGAGGCGGGAAGTGCGGCTGCTGGAGACAACCGTCAAGCACACTTAGGAACAGTATGGTTTCAAGGACCTGAGCGCCGGTGAATGGCCTTGGTTACCTCCGATCCGATCCGATATATTGAGGGGCCTGTACGGCGCTATGATCAGACCAACATGATCATTTCATTTCCCCATAAAAGCAAGTCTTGTTCAATATACCTATGCATAGACTCCTGGGCTTCCCACCTACCGTTTCGTTGCACCAACTGGTGGGGCACCCCTGCATTAATAGCTGACGATGCTCGCCTGCTCTCAAGCTGTGTTCCGAACTTGATTCGATCCAAGCCTTGTTCTTTCACTGCTTCTCCAATGGACCTCAGAGCTCATAGGCAAAACAGATACTGTAGGGACTTTACCCTGCCACAGCACACAATAGTGCATAAAAACGGGCTCTGCTTCTCCATAGGCAACTCAATTAGGACTCGGACAGGGTCATTACAGTGTTTAGCTGCAGCAACAATAACCCATCTTCCCTTTCTGAACTGGTCGAACGTAAATGGCATGGCACCATGACCGTTTCTCTGTGTAGAGGGAAAACGTACAGTATGTACATTGGCGTAAACTTAATGTGGCACAAAAAAACCGCTAGCACTAGGCAAGAGACAGGGAAGCACAGGCAGTTCGGGGGAAACAAAATGTGGGAAAAAACATAAGAAGCATTTAACCGGGTGTTTGCCCCGACCCAACTTAGACCAGACCCCCCGGATAAAGACCCCAAAACGATTTTTCGAACCCATCCGATTTTTCTGACAAGTAATTTTTTGAGCAAATTTTTGCGATTTTTTTGCAATTTAAAAAAGCCGAAATCGCCCATAAAACAGCACCTTTTAGCTGTATTTCAGCCAAAATTAGCGATTTTTGACGATTTTTAGCCGAAAAATTGCAAAGCATGCCTGACGGACCGGAATAAAAGAGCACACACATACATGTAACAGCTCCGGGCCGACCTGGGGGGAGGGGGGTAGGGGGGGTTTTCCTCAGGTGGGGGGTCGAGGGGGGGGTTTCGCCCAGGTGGGGGGTCCCAAATTTCAAAAAGCTCCGAAACGCCTAGAAATGCGTTTTTAGCACCTTTTTTTCAGTAAGGACGCTAAAAATCGCTATTTTAAGCTGCCAAATAGCGTTTTAAAGCTAAAAACAAGCAAAAAATGACAAAAAGAGCTTCCAAAAACACCGATTTTTCTTAAATATCAGCAGTGGAAACGCGAAATTCGGTTTCCAAAGGCTTTTCAAGTGAATTTTAGGCTAAAAATTAGTGATTTCTGACCCAGTTTGCTAATACTGGAGCCACTACTAGTACTTGTATTTTTTGGTCGGGGGGAGGGGTCCCTTAACCTGTCTCGGGGGGGGGGTGGGGGGGGGGTGAGGGGGGGTTGGCCTTTCCAGCAGGGGGTTAACCCCCCCCCCCAAACCCCCCCTAGTACATGTATGACACACGAGAACCTTAGAACTAGACTGTGTAAAGCGTTGGCCGGTGGAACACGCTAACGAATAAAAACAGAGTCAAGTGCAGGGAACTGACCGGCGGCCGACTATATAGGCGCCGGTGAGTGCCGCCTAGCGGCCAACGCTGCGCCCCTATACCCAGGAATTAGAAAATATTTTTCATTTCGAAATTTTTTAAAAATTTTTTATTGATGAAATTTAGCTTGTAGGCGATGCAAGGATGCATCAGAAGCAACCTTAATTACAAAAGCTGGTACTTTGGTTCAAACATAGTGTTACAGCCTGAGAGTCGATATTATACCTGCAGCATTGCTCACAGAGTGGCTGCTGCCCTTCAAAACCATACATGTACTAGGGGGGTTGGGGGGTTACCCCCTGCTGAAAAGGCCAAACCCCCCTGCGAGACAAGTTAAGGGACCCCCCGACCCAAAAACAAGTTAAGGGACCGCCCGACCCAAAAATACAAGTACTACATAGTAGTGGCTCCAGTACTAACAAAGTGGCTCAGAAATCGCTCAGAATGCCTTTTAAATGCGTTTTTGAATGCTAAATTTTCAAAATTTTCTCGCCCTGGTCAGGCAGAAGCCCAACCAGACCACTTTAAACAACTAAACCTTGTAATTACTGCTTATTTTAAGCTCGGAATGCCTTTTAAATGCGTTTTTGAACGCTAAATTTTCAAAATTTTCTCGCCCTGGTCGGGCAGAAGCCCAACCAGGCCACTTGAAACTACTAAAACTTGTAATTTCTTCTAATTTTAAGCTCGGAATGCCTTTTAAACGCGTTTTTGAAGGCAAATTTTGCTAAATTTTCTTACCCTGGTTGGGCAGCGGCCCAACCAGGCACTTTCAAAATTTTACATCCCACCTTTCCGAAATCTTGGATACGCCACTGTGTTTCCACTGCTGATATTTAAGAGAAATCGAGGTTTTTTGGAAGACCTTTTTGTCATTTTTTGCTTATTTTTAACTCTGAAACGTTATTTGGCAGCTTAAAATAGCGATTTTTAGCCTCCTTACTGAAAAAAACGTGCTAAAAACGCATTTCCAGACGTTTTGGAGCTTTTTGAAATTTTGGACCCCCTCTGGGCGAAACCCCCCTCGACCCCCCACCTCAGGAAAAACGCCCCCTACCCCCGGTCGGCCCGGAGCTGTTACATGTATGTTCAAAACCTATTTTTTAGGCTTAAGCGCTGTTTATACTCCTACTGAAGCATACATGTAACTGGGGGGGTCGGGGGGGGTCTGCCCCCCACCCGACTTAGGCCAGACACCCCCCCCCCCCCCGAGACGATTTTTCCGACCCCCCCCTCCGATTTTTTGGCAAGTAATTTTTGAGCAAATTTTTGCGATTTTTAGCAATTTCAGACACAAAAATTGCCAAAATCTCCTGTAAAACAGCACTTTTTAGCTGTATTTCAACCCAAATTAGCGATTTTTGACGATTTTTAGCCCAAAAACTGCGATTTTTTTCGATTTTTGAGCGTTTTTTAGTGCCCGACCCCCCTCCCAAAATTTTGGCTCAGACTCCCCCCCCGGCCGGCGCCAGACCCCCCCAACCCCCCTTCGGCGGATGACCTGTTACATGTATGTACTGAAGACACACTACTGCAGTAGTTTTTCGCCAGTCTCTGCCCCTTTTTTACAGTCTGGCGAATATACGCCAACCAACCTTAACCTGAATCAGATTCACTACTGCAGTAGTCCGAGCAGGTAATTACCCCGACAGCGGCTTTTACAACAGCTGACAACACCTGTCTGTCTTATTTTATTAATAAACTTGGAGTGAAACTCAAGTTTGGCCTAAAAATAACGGACCGACTGTCGTGGGAAATGAAATGTTACTGTTTTCTGTTGAAAAGTGACTTCTGACCGAACAAAAACAAGAAATGTTCTGCCGGTGCCCAGAAACTCACTTCATAACTCAAATGCTTTTGGAATTGCAACAAACTCACCTAAATGCGCCTCTCCGGCGACCTACTGCAGTAGGAAATAGAAAAAGAAAATGTTCTATTTACTACTGTATACTGCAGTAGCTACTGCAATAGCGCGGTGTTTCTACTCCTACTGAAGATACTGACGGAGTCGGCCAACCTACTGCAGTAGCTGCTGAGGGCAGAAGAGGGAGAAAGGGTAGAAAAACTTTGAGGAAGGGCTGTTTTCGGCCGTACCAACCCCTGTTTCATTTCATGTACTTTACACATGCTGGTAGTGCTACAATTGCAACTGTAACAGATGTCGATCGAACTTACCGGGAAATATATCAGACACAGGATGGTGTGCCACTTGATGACTGCCTTTTCTAAAACAAACCAGCTAGTATGCGTTACTTGGCCATAGAGTACCTACGAAACGGACAACGAATATAAAGTGCTGCTCTTTGTAAATCGGATGATCGGAGCAGACATAGACAAAACTGGGTAGGAGTCCAATGTTACCGCCTCCGGGGCAGCTCTGCATACCCTTCGGGGTCACTGCATGACTGGCCCATAAACGGCCCCAGGTCGACCCTGGCTAGTCCCTAAATGGTAACGCCTCCCCCCGGGGCACACAGCTTGTTCCTGTTCGCTGTGTGATTGTTGGTCTCGGACTCAAGCCTCTGGTCTAAGCCTGGTACGTAAACAGCGGTTTGTGGATTCGGAACCCCACATAGGGACCGTAGTTTACATTTCACGAAATTTTGTTTGCAAATTTTGGGGGCACACTTGGAGACCTCGGTTTCGGACCAATCGCCGCATCCGCCGACCACCCTAACTTTAGGCCTCAGTTATGCTTAGGTTCAGGCTTAGGCTTAGCTGGGTGCAGGTTCAGAGTTAGGATTAGCCTTAGGCTCTAACCAGTGGGGGTCTAGGGGTCCCTTAAGGGTACCATATATGGTACCGGTACCTAGGGTAGTGGTACCGGCACCTTAAATGGTACCGGCACCATATATGGTAGCCCCACCTTCGGGGCCTGTGGTGGTACCATATATCGTCGCCACTATGGTAAAACGAGCCAAGTAACAGAAAGTCGAAATCGAGAAAATCGCCTTTTAAATATTTGTTACATTTTCGTGAATTAGCTTCAATATCAGTTTACATATTTTTTACCTAAAATAAAGGTACATAATTGGTGTACAAAACATTCTGCATGTGTCAGTTGTGTCAAATTAAGTCAACTAACAGGAAAAGCACAAAGCACTTGGCTCATTTTACCAGGATCATCTGGTGATGTCCGTGCACATGCCGCTGATTACATGGCTGTATCTCCTGACACAGAGCGAATTTCGACTTGGTTCCTTCGCCAAAACGTTTTTAGGTGCTTTAGCTATAGTTTTTCGCACTTAACTCCATTTTTTCATTTTGTTACTTGGCTCGTTTTACCATATATGGTACCGTCACCATATATGGTACCGGTACCTTATATGGTATACCACAGGCCCCGAAAGTGGGGGTACCATATATGGTACCGGCACCTTATATGGTGACGGTACCATATATGGTGCCGGTACCATGTATAGTACCACTACCCTAGGTACCGGTACCATGGTACCGGCACCTTATATGGTGTCCGGTTAAGTGCCTGACTGTTTTAATGAAAAATAAGCCAAAAAACCTTGATTTTAGCCAAAAATCGGACTTTTTGGCTTACCACCCCCTCAGCCCCCCTCAGGAATTGAAAATTCTACCCCCTCAGCCATGTCTGGATGATACTGTGCTTTTCTGCCAATGTTTATTTTACGCTCCAAGTTAGACGCAAATTAGAGTGCATTACGAAGGAGAGTTAGGCAAAAAGTGAACCGACTCAAGGCCGTCAGGATAAATCAATTAAAATCATCTGTCACTTTAGGTAATCTTTATAAAATAGGTTTACATCTATCATTTATTATTAGCAAGGAACAAAAAGTGAAAGTCCACCAAACGAGAAAGGAAAGGTATAAAAAAGAAAAGCACGTACTGAACCATTTGTGAGGTGCAGGAGCCGCGTTGCCGCCGACCGGAACACCTTCTGCCGCGTTGGCGCCGACCGGAACACCTTCTGCCGCGTTGGCGCCGACCGGAACACCTTCTGCCGCGTTGGCGCCGACCGGAACACCTTCTGCCGCGTTGCCGCCGACCGGAACACCTTCTGCCGCGTTGGCGCCGACCGGAACACCTTCTGCCGCGTTGGCGCCGACCGGAACACCTTCTGCCGCGTTGGCGCCGACCGGAACACCTTCTGCCGCGTTGCCGCCGACCGGAACACCTTCTGCCGCGTTGGCGCCGACCGGAACACCTTCTGCCGCGTTGGCGCCGACCGGAACACCTTCTGCCGCGTTGGCGCCGACCGGAACACCTTCTGCCGCGTTGCCGCCGACCGGAACACCTTCTGCCGCGTTGGCGCCGACCGGAACACCTTCTGCCGCGTTGCCGCCGACCGGAACACCTTCTGCCGCGTTGCCGCCGACCGGAACACCTTCTGCCGCGTTGGCGCCGACCGGAACACCTTCTGCCGCGTTGCCGCCGACCGGAACACCTTCTGCCGCGTTGGCGCCGACCGCAACAGCTGCTGCCGCGTTGGCGCCGACCGGAACACCTTCTGCAGCGGAGAATTCTGCCGCGATGGCGCCGACCCGAACACCTTCTGCCGCGTTGCCGCCGACCGGAACACCTTCTGCCGCGTTGGCGCCGACCGGAACACCTTCTGCCGCGTTGGCGCCGACCGGAACACCTTCTGCCGCGTTGCCGCCGACCGGAACACCTTCTGCCGCGTTGGCGCCGACCGGAACACCTTCTGCCGCGTTGCCGCCGACCGGAACACCTTCTGCCGCGTTGGCGCCGACCGGAACACCTTCTGCCGCGTTGCCGCCGACCGGAACACCTTCTGCCGCGTTGGCGCCGACCGGAACACCTTCTGCCGCGTTGGCGCCGACCGGAACACCTTCTGCCGCGTTGGCGCCGACCGGAACACCTTCTGCCGCGTTGGCGCCGACCGGAACACCTTCTGCCGCGTTGGCGCCGACCGGAACACCTTCTGCCGCGTTGGCGCCGACCGGAACACCTTCTGCCGCGTTGGCGCCGACCGGAACACCTTCTGCCGCGTTGGCGCCGACCGGAACACCTTCTGCCGCGTTGCCGCCGACCGGAACACCTTCTGCCGCGTTGGCGCCGACCGGAACACCTTCTGCAGCGTTGGCGCCGACCGGAACACATTCTGCCGCGTTGGCACCGACCGGACCACCTTCTGCCGCGTTGGCGACGACGGACCGACCGGAACACCTTCTGCCGCGTTGGCGCCGACCGGAACACCTTCTGCCGCGTTGGCGCCGACCGGAACACCTTCTGCCGCGTTGGCGCCGACCGGAACACCTTCTGCCGCGTTGGCGCCGACCGGAACACCTTCTGCCGCGTTGGCGCCGACCGGAACACCTTCTGCCGCTTTGGCGCCGACCGGAACACCTTCTGCCGCGTTGGCGCCGACCGGAACACCTTCTGCCGCGTTGGCGCCGACCGGAACACCTTCTGCCGCCCTTCTGCCGCGTTGGCGCCGACCGGAACACCTTCTCCGCGTTGGCGCCGACCGGAACACCTTCTGCCGCGTTGGCGCCGCCGCTTGGCGCCGACCGGAACACCTTCTGCCGCTTTGGCGCCGACCGGAACACCTTCTGCCGCGTTGGCGCCGACCGGAACACCTTCTGCCGCTTTGGCGCCGACCGGAACACCTTCTGCCGCGTTGGCGCCGACCGGAACACCTACTGCCGCGTTGCCGCCGACCGGAACACCTTCTGCCGCGTTGGCGCCGACCGGAACACCTTCTGCCGCTTTGGCGCCGACCGGAACACCTTCTGCCGCGTTGGCGCCGACCGGAACACCTTCTGCCGCTTTGGCGCCGACCGGAACACCTTCTGCCGCGTTGGCGCCGACCCGAAGACCTCCTGCCGCGTTGCCGCCGACCTGTGCGGAACTCATCCTCTGCAATCCATTAATGGTAGGCAAGACATTAATAAAAATGCACGCCAGTTTGCGATTTTGCAGCAGACTGGACTGAGCAATAAACTGAGGACAAAGAATCATGGAAGCAGTGGCTTTGTTCTAAACGAAGACAATGCAGAGCCAAGCGCACTGCCAACAGAAGAGGAGTGTGATGCAACCTGGCCGAATCCAGTTTTACTATAGCCTAGCTTAACCGGTCTCTCACTATTTCTGCTACTGAGCGCTTTGAAAACTAAACAACACCACCATACGCAACTAACTACATGACCAACTCAATCTCCACGCCTATTCATAGCCACGCAAACACTAGAATTTGTCGCAGTTACAACAAGAATTGCTTCGTCGCTCAAACACAGCTAAATTCTTCAGAAATTGTAAAAAAAAGCTGCAAAAAATTGGCCCACCAATTGCGTTCCAATCATACATGGGTCAGGCGGTCTGTAGGGTTTCCCAACCCCAACTTGGGCTTGACGCCCAAACAACCCCACCCTCCCACCAAAATCACCGCGAACCCCCTAATTTTCAGATTTTGACAACACCACTCCCTAACCAGGCATGGGACCAGCACCTATGTACAAAGTAAATGTCAAGTAAACGCTTGTGAGGTGAGAAATTGACTTTTACTTGACTTGTACTTGACATTTCACTTGCAAGGTGAGAAATTGGCCCCAGGTCTCCATGCGTAGTTGCCGTCATACATGTAACAGGTCATCTGCCGAAGGGGGAAGAGGTTTGGGTGTCTGGCGCCGGCTGTGGTGTCTGACTGAGCCCAAATACTAGGAGGGGATTGTTTACTAAAATAACCTGGCTGGCTATAAAAAATTGTATATTTGCTGAAAAAATTGCTTGGCAGAAAAATCGGAGGGGGGTCGGAAAAAATCGTCCGGGGGCGATCAGGGGGTCTGGCCTATTTCAGGAGGGGGCAGACCCCCTCGATCCTCTGTTACAATGGTTGACGTGGGTCTAGCGCATACGGTGTTTTCGGCGGATAATTCAAATTTTT
This sequence comes from Sabatieria punctata, assembly GCA_030248155.1. Classification (NCBI taxonomy): domain Eukaryota; kingdom Metazoa; phylum Nematoda; class Chromadorea; order Araeolaimida; family Comesomatidae; genus Sabatieria; species Sabatieria punctata. The sequence continues at coordinate 24,899 of JASANB010005631.1, forward strand.
ATGGGAAATTATATTTTTGTCGCTAAATTTGATTTATTGGTACCGGTACCATATATGGTACCACTTCATTCAAAATTCGTACCATATTATGGTAGTACAATGATTGATAAAATCGCCTGTAAAACAGCACTTTTTAGCTGTATTTCAGCCAAAATTAGCGATTTTTGACGATTTTTAGCCGAGAAATTGCGATTTTTGAGCGATTTTTAGTGCACAACCCCACTCCCAAAATTTGGGTTCAGACCCCAACCCCCTTCCCCATCGGCGGATGACCTGTTTCATGTACTATGCTCGAAACCACTTTGGAAACGCGATTTTTGATTTCTGGCGAAACTTTGGGGTTCAGTGTGTAGTTGTCTGGACCAAGGGTGCATACATAGGTGCCAGTTGATAAAATTGATTTCTGTGGCTTTATACCCAGCAGGAGGCCACGTAACAGCTTCTTGAAGCATTTAGTAGAGCTTTTGTGCTCCCTGGCCCCTGGCACCATCATGTACACGTAAGTATGTAAACGATCCTAACCTTGTTCGGCAACAATTCCTTCCTCCATATTCTCTCCGTCTTGGAGCGCGATATCGGCGATGACGGGAACCAAGGCCAGTTGCTCTTGACCTCCTAAACATTTTAGAGCTTTTGTGCTCCATAGCCCTGGCACCGTCATGCACATGTAAGTATGTAAACGATCCTAACCTTGTTCGGCAACAATTCCTTCCTCCATATTCTCTCCGTCTTGGAGCGCGATATCGGCGATGACGGGAACCAAGGCCAGTTGCTCTTGACCTCCTAAACATTTTAGAGCTTTTGTGCTCCATAGCCCTGGCACCGTCATGCACATGTAAGTATGTAAACGATCCTAACCTTGTTCGGCAACAATTCCTTCCTCCATATTCTCTCCGTCTTGGAGCGCGATATCGGCGATGACGGGAACCAAGGCTAGTTGCTCTTGACCTCCTAAACATTTTAGAGCTTTTGTGCTCCATAGCCCTGGCACCGTCATGCACATGTAAGTATGTAAACGATCCTAACCTTGTTCAGCCACAACTGCTTCCGCCAGATTCTCGTCCATAGCCAGCACGACCTGTGGGATCGGATGCATTATTTCTGCTCCTCCACCTCCTCCTCCATGCTGAAAATGTTTTACAAAGTCAGAACACTGAATTTCCCATTTACAAGGCCATGGATTTAGTCATTTCCAAGGTCTAAGGCTAGAAAATTCATCAAAAGCGATGGGATTACAGCATTTTAGGAATTTTTTAAAACTATTTTTTAGTTTTACTGGAGTGAAACTCGTTTCTATAAATAATTTGGGTAAGACCAATGCTTCCATTGTTCTGTAGTTTTAAGGCATGCTAGTGCATACATGTAGTTGGGGGGAAAGGGGGGTATTTCCCCCCCCAGCCCCGATTTTCGGACAGAATTCCCCCCCAGCCGGATTCTGGGGGGGGGGATTTTTTTGAAACCCTATTTTGGGTTTCTAAACCTGCAAACAGGGTTCCAAAAGCCCTGATTAGGGTTTCAGAGATCCTGAACAGGGTTTTGGAACCCCTGTTTAGGGTTTTAGAAGCCCTAAATAGGGTTCCGAAACCCTAATTTGGGTTTCTGAAGCCCTAAATAGGGTTCCGGAACCCTATTTTGGGTTACTGAAACCATACATGGGCCGGAAAAATCCGGAGGGGGACCTCGGGGGGGGGGGTCCCCCCGAAAAAGGCAAAAAAACGCCTATTTTGCCTTAAATAAGCGAAAATTTCTCCCTCCGGGAGGGGGGGTGGGGGGGTTAGCCGACGAGGGGGGTATGGAGTATGTTTGGACGGCCGAGGGGGGGTATGGCCGGCCGAGGGGGAGGGGTATACCCCCCTTACCCCCCCCGGCCCATGTATGACTGAAACCCTAATTTGGGTTACTGAAACCTTAAATAGGGTTTCGGAACCCTAATTTGGGTTTCTGAAACCCTAATTTGGGTTTCTGAAGCCCTAAATAGGGTTCCGGAACCCTAATTTGGGTTACTGAAACCCTAATTTGGGTTTCTGAAACTCTAAATAGGGTTCCGGAACCCTAATTTGGGTTACTGAAACCCTAATTTGGGTTTCTGAAACCCTAAATAGGGTTCCGGAACCCTAATTTGGGTTTCTGAAGCCCTAAATAGGATTCCGGAACCCTAATTTGGGTCACTGAAACCCTAATTTGGGTTTCTGAAACCCTAAATAGGGTTCCGGAACCCTAATTTGGGTTACTGAAACCCTAAACCCTAATTTGGGTTTCTGAAACCCTAATTTGGGTTTCTGAAGCCCTAAATAGGGTTTCCGGAGGCCCGAAATAGGGTTCCGGAACGCTAATTTGGGTTTCAAAATCTCTAAAGAAGGTTCCAGAAATGCATTTTTTTAACTGTATTATGTCGAATAAAATGGGTTTTTTGCACGTTTTAAAGAAAATTTAGCTTTTTTTGCACTTTTTAAATAAAAAATAGGGTTTTTTGCATGTTTTAAAGCAAAAATATGGTTTTTAACGGTATTTTTGCACTTAAGACAGGATTTTTACCCGATTTTTAGTCCTCAAAACCCTGTTTTGAGCCCACAAAAAGGTCGCTGAAACCCACTTTTGGACACCAAAAAAAGGTCGCTGAAACCCCCTTTGGGCATAGCCCTGAAACCCTATTTTGGATCAGAAAAATTCCCCCCCCCCCCAGCCGAAAACCCAGCTACATGTATGTGCTAGTGTACAGTATGGAGATGTAACCTGCAGTGACCAAATGCGGGCTATTCCATGATTGTGAATGTACACATGTATACATGGGAATGTACATTGTAGAGACTTGATTATTAAGGAGCAGTGTGAAGTTAAGCCAAAACTAGCCCAACCCTTTCTAATGACAAAGTAAGTTTGGGACAGGAGGTAGGGTCAGAGGACTAAGAATCCTTCAAATTCGATATTTTGGAAGGAAATCGTAACAGAATACGTTTCTGCATGCCCCAAAAATGCAAAATTACAAAGAAAACATTGTGATCATAGGGAATTTTCAATGAAAATTGCACTAAGCTGGACAAAAATACCGATTCCCAAATACCTGGGTATTCCCAAAACAGTCGGTGTACCGTTTATCGGATTTGACCACACGCCGAAACGCATTATCTGGGGTAGAACTTGATATAGCATGCAGTAATTAGATTTTGATGTGTAAAATAATAATCAGGAGATCGTCAGCAGTCGTTTGATACCACATTCAGTCATCTGTGTTCAAAATTTGAAATTCGAGTGATCTCCCCACCACTGCTGATGATATTTAAGAGAAATCGGGGTTTTTGGAAGCCTTGTCATTTTTTGCTTCTTTTCAACTCTATATTTACTTAAGTTTCTACTTTTGTCTTAATTTTACCTTCATCAGTGACGTGTTGAGTCACGTCCTCTGGCGACTCCTCTCCATCTCCACTGTCCTCGTCATCTTCCTCCGTCAACAAGCGTTGCGTCACCTCCGTTTCGAGAATGTCATCTCTAGCCTGAAACAGGGATCAGGTGTAGCTGGGGGGGGGGGAAATTAGGAACCGATCCCAAACAAAAGCTAATGTGTTTAATGATCATAATTAATTATAAATTAACGATTTGTATCGATAAATATCGATTATCGATTATTTTTTTTGGCAAAATTCCAAAATTTCAAAATCGTCCAAAATGGTCGTGTCATATATCATTTGAAAGCCCTTCGCCTGCCGAGTCTAATGATCACCAAATCAGCATAGGGCACGCCCCGGGGGCCTGTTTTGCCAAATATAAATGTATCCCTAGAGACGCATCAGTATAGGCACGCTCCGGATGGACTGTTTTCCAAATATAAAAATACCCCTAGAGGACGCATCAGTATAGGTACGATCCGGATGGCCTGTTTTCCAAATATAAAAATACCCCTAGGGGGACGCATCAGTAGGTATAAAAGTACAATTTACCGCATATAGCATTTTCGATACCGTATACTAGCTACTGCAACAAAGCGCGGGCTTTTGTTTTACCGTATCACACAAACAAAGGGGAGATGATAATCACTGGAATGGAACGGGCATGATAATCGCTGGAATGGAACAGAAATCACTGGAACGGTAAATTAGACGCTCAAAACGCTATATACTAATCCCCCAAACATTTACTAGACTGTATGCGAAAATATGGGTCACTATTGTCGAGTTTTGGTTCCACGGGCAACGGACGTACTCTGGACTGTACCTGGTACCAGCTAGAACAGAAGAGTACGGCGCCCGGAGGCGCTGTTTACGGAGCACTCGCGAACGAATCAACGAGCGATAAACAAGGAAAACCGACTAATTATCGGCCTGTTAAACAGCCTACTATCAATCAAGCAACTGAGAGCGGACTAAGAATGAAGTTTATAAAGAAAAGCAGCGCAATAATTAACAAAAAGAACACATGAATCGGCAATAACTAGCCATCAGTCGGCAGATCACTCGTCAAAGTCAGTCGACGCCAACAACAACGACAAACGGGCGCAAACGGCGGGGCGTGGCTTCTTGGGTGCATCTGATAGCCGCATCCAGCCAATGAGCGCACGACAACGTTCCTTCGCTTTTTGGGTAGTACTGGAATGGCTCCACGCTCCAGGGGCATAGAACAGAGTTATTAGTACATGAATAAAGACGAAAATAGACGCTGATCGTTACAGTACCCACAACGAAATCGGCACAGACTGACACTTTAACACTTTTATTCAAATTACATAAGGCGCGCTTAGGCTAGGCTTTTAGGAATGAACTTGGACCTTGACAAAAAAGTTCGCTTGACAAAATTTGAATGTACATGTACAGCGCAGAACTGTAAGTAGAAATACTACATACAATATGGCTTTTGAAAGAAATGGTGAACCAATCAGTGTAATGTAGTTTTCAAAATAGTGATATGGAAAAAATAGTGGCGCAGTTCTTAAATACTTTATACCAGAAAATAAAAAATTACTTACCTTAAAAAAAGAAATTTCATACATTATTTTGCCTTGAGTACTAAACCGTTTGATTGAGTTTATAACGTAGTATATGCCATTTTCTTTCCAAAAAAACAGAATTCCTGATCAACTAACTGCATATGCAGGTGCTTCCAAGCCGTACTGAACGTAGCCGTTCTACTTCACTGGTATGAATGAAACTTCAACAAACAAGCAAGTACATGTATATGGCATGACCAGGATCCGACGACAGATGTCCGCTTGCGCTGACATCTTTCACGTTGTTTGGATATCTATCATCGTAATACAGCCAGCTTCCTGTCCAGCGAACAAGCGCGGTAAAATGACCCGCTCTGAAGAGGGTAGTAGTGCCACCCAAGATGAATCTGAAATATTATTATTACGTACTTATTCCAGAGTTGTTCTTATGCTTCAGTTCACTTATACCGTTTTCCATCGATGAACATATGAAGAGGAACGTCCAACACTTGGCCGACTGGTACAGCCCATACATGTAGTTGGGGGGAATGGGGGGTATTTCCCCCCAGGCCGGATTTTCGGAGAAAATTCCCCCCCCCCCAGATTCTGGGGGGGGGAATTTTTTGAAACCCTATTTTGGGTTTGTAAACCTGCAAACAGGGTTCCAGAAGCCCTGATTAGGGTTTCAGAAACCCAACTTGGGTTCCGGAGCCCTAGTTTGGGTTTCAAAAACCCTAAATAGGGTTCCGGAACCCTGTTTTGGGTTTCGAAAACCTTAAATAGGGTTCCGAAACCCTGTTTTGGGTTTCTGAAAACCCAAGGTAGGGCTCCGGAACCCTAATTTGGGTTTCTGAAACCCTAATTAGGGTTCCGGAGCCCTACTTTGGGTTTCAAAAACCCTAAATAGGGTTCCGGAACCCTAATTTCGGTTACTGAAACCCTAAATAGGGTTACTGAAACCCTAAATAGGGTTCCAGAACCCTAATTTGGGTTTCTGGAGGGCCAAAATAGGGTTCCGGAACCCTAATTTGGGTTTCTGGAGGCCCAAAATAGGGTTCCGGAACCCTAATTTGGGTTTAAAATCTCTAAAGAAGGTTCCAGAAATGCATTTTAACTGTATTATGTCGAATAAAATGGATTTTTTGCACGTTTTAAAGCAAAATTAGCTTTTTTTGCACATTTTAAATAAAAAATAAGGTTTTTTCCACGTTTTAAAGCAAAAATAGGGTTTTAAACGGTATTTTTGCAGTTCAGACAGGATTTTTACCCCATTTTTAGTCCTCAAAACCCTGTTTTGAGCCCAAAAAAAAGGTCGCTGAAACCCACTTCTGGACACCAAAAAAAGGTCGCTGAAACCCCTTTGGGCATAGCCCTGAAACCCTATTTTGGATCAGAAAAATCCCCCCCCCAGCCGAAGACCCAGCTACATGTATGGCTGTCAGTGGACTAATAATCATTATGTAGCAATTAAGAAATTGATTGCCACTTTCTTTCCTAATCAAGTGGTCTTTGTGTGGTGGACTAACGATCTCGTAATAAGCGTTCAGTTGAGGAGAAGACGACCAGTACTGGTCAACAGACATGGGCAAAGGGGGGGCTGAGGGGGGGTTGGCCCCCCCTCAGGCTCTGGCCTACCCCCCCCTCAGCCGGCCGCTACCCCCCCCTCAGGAATTTTTTGGAAGAATTTTGTATAGAAAATTATGATAAAAATATGCCTGGATTAGGTGTAAATGAGCTCAGAATAGCTTGTTTTAGCTTATTTTAACCAAAAATAAGCCAAAAAACCTTGATTTTAGCGAAAAATCGGACTTTTTGGCTTACCACCCCCTCAGCCCCCCCTCAACCGCTCCTACCCCCCTCAGCCCCCCCTCAGGAATTGAAAATTCTACCCCCCCCTCAGCCGAAATGCTAGCCCATGTCTGCTGGTCAATAAGGATGGGCCTTTTTCTAGCATGCGCAGACGGTTTCACAGTATTTTGTTTCCAGTGCTGGTGGACTTTAGGCTGGACGGCGGTCACCGTACCTCTCTACATTGTAGTTCTAGCCACTCTGATAAAGCACAGAAAGCATGAAGATCTCAAGCATGCCTTCTTTAGGTTTATGCTCAGTCTCGGTGAGTCACTCGTGTTTTCTTTCAGCAAAAAGTTCATTGAGAAAGTAAAATTATAGATTTAGATCAGAATTCATTTAGGTATTGCTGACATTATGGGCATGCTGCTGACAATTTTCGTATACCGACAGGCCTATCTGTTCGGCTGGTACCCAGAGTTTCTGACGGAAGCCGGAGGAAGATTGGTCTTCTGGTACGACACGATCAGGGAGCTGACTAACTTCGTTCAGCAAACCACTTTGGTTTTGATCGCTGCCAACCGATTTACCGCTTTCTACAAACCTGTCAAACACGAGATTGTACTGGAGCTGTTTATAAGACTCTTTCGAAAACGCTGCTAACCTCAAACACTTTAGATATGGCGCGACAGTCGAGTAGCATTCTGGATTTGTCTGTCCTGGTGCGCCGGTATTCTTTGGACCACACCGCGCCTGCTCTTTGATTTCGAGGTCTGTTCGGTCCAGTCACCGAAATTAACTGCGTGCGTACAACAAGGTGTTTCAAAAGGATAGAACTTTTTTCAGCATACATGTAACAGGTCAGCCGCCGAAGGGGAGAGGGTTGGGGGTTAGGCGCCAGCCGCGAGGGTCTGAGCCTAAATTGGGAGGTGGTTTGGCACAGAAACGCTCAAAAATCGTAAAAAATCGCAATTTTTCGGTTAAAAATCGTCAAAAATCGCTAATTTGGGCTGAAATACAGCTAAAAAGTGCTGTTTTACAGGCGATTTGGCAATTTTTGTGTCTGAAATTTTAAAAAATGGCAAAAATTTGCTCAAAAAACTACTTTCCAGAAAAATCGGAGGGGATCGGAAAAATCGTCTCGGGGAGTCCCTATTACGCATAGAATGGGCCTGCTAAACATTCTAAAAGAAATGGTTTTGTTAATTTTGGAAACACACCCTGTGTACGACGTCCGGTTCCACAAATGATTCAGGTGTCAAAATATGATAATCGATACCGTAATGTTACTTCTCTGACGGTTAATAATACAGTAGTTTAGGTGCATGACCCTGATCCTAACCGTACAGAGCATGCCGTTTATCTGTGGTACACCTGGCAGAGCCAATTGGTGTTCAGTATGGTACTCAGCGCTAGCTCTGCTGCTTTCAGTGCCCCTCTAGCCAGACATGGGCTAGCATTTCGGCTGAGGGGGGGTAGAATTTTCAATTCCTGAGGAGGAGTAGGAGCGCCTGAGGGGGGGCTGAGGGGGTGGTAAGCAAAAAAGTCCGATTTTTGGCTAAAATCAAGGTTTTTTGGCTTATTTTTCATTAAAATAAGCTATTCTGAGCTCATTTACACCTAATCCAGGCGTATTTTTATCATAATTTTCTATACAAAATTCTTCCAAAAAATTCCTGAGGGGGGTAGCGGCCGGCTGAGGGGGGGGGTAGGTCAGAGCCTGAGGGGGGCCAACCCCCCCCCCCCTCAGCCCCCCCCCCTTTGCCCATGTCTGCCTCTAGCCTTTGGTCTGTACGTGGCTGTCTTTCTGAAGGCTTCCAAACACGCAAATCGGGTAAGACATACATACTACAGCATATGATCCCTTTCGGGAAAGTACTAAACTTTATCTTCATCGACATTAAAATCAAAAACAAATTTGCATCTGCTTTGTCTTGACTGTGACAGACAGACAGACACAGAAATTTTTAGTGTTCGCTATAGTGACACTCTTCCTGTACGGAGAGGGTGATGTAACTGATTAATAAGGAAAGAATGTTGACAGGGCAGCCAAGCTAACCGTGTGGCGTTGAAGCTGGCCCTGTGCGGGTTCACATTGACCGTTATGGACATGGCAGGGGCGGTGGTGATCCTAGTGGAGAACGTAGTGTGGCTGCTGCTCAAGCTCAATCTATACCATTACCGTATATTGGCGCAGGGCTTTACCACCGATGTCTTTTCTGGAGCCAACCCCTACTTGTTGCTGATCACCTCAAAGAAGTTCAGACGCAAGTTCCTCTCCTTTTGCCAGAAGCAGCCTGCTGACGCCAAAATCGTTGCAGTCGCTCGGGCCAGACAGTAAATTGAAACAAGAATCAGGCAACCAAAGCGTACGCACAGAAGCTACTCTATCTTAACAGTGTTGCAAGCACCCTGCAAGTCAGTTTCTGCACGACTGTATATAATGTGACTTTTGTTCGAGAATTCAGCTTTACATGTCTTCTTTAAGAACTATGTTCTACAGACTATATCGGTTTTGTTTTGACTTAACTTGGCGTTGCTGCTTTTTGTATCATTACAAATTAAAGAGGTCGTTAAGATTGCGTTTACTACAGCCGAAAGCTTTTGCGTTTTCGCTTGATTTTTGTTTTCCTAACCGGTTGGCGTTGACCCTACTCCAATTGGTGTAGTTTCCTGACGGTAAGTAGTTTCCGACTTTGCAATTTCGAAAATGCTTACCGTCCGCCCCCGCCCATTTCTGGGCTGGTACTAAATCCTTACCGTCACCACGCCCACTTGAACGCTTGCCAAACTGCACGGTTAGGAAGCGGTTAGGAGAAAGCACGGGTGGGTACGGTTGTTTAGATGCGCAGGTGCCTAGCCTTCTAGACATGGACCGACGCACTTATCTCCGAGCGCGGCCTTGCTTTCCATTTCACTTCGGACCGCCTCTAGCTTTTACCGCTCAGCTTTTTGTTCTTATTCCAGAGGATTTTTAAAAAATTAGCTGCTGTTGATTACGAAGGGAAAGGTACAAATTTCAACTCGACTAACATTCAAAATCGCCGCCGTTCGAACTTATTTCCTGCACTAAATTAGCAGATAACAATATTTAACGACTACGGTAACAAACATGTCCCGTCTAAAGTCGAAAATCTCGAAGTAAGGAACCGATTTAGTCAATCGATCGAGGCTCCGCCCGGTCAGAGGCTCCGAAAGCTTACCGTCGGACAAATTTGACGCCCACCGAAAGTCGTGTTTCTATCCGTCGCAAATTTGCTGCAGGTTAGCCACGGTTAGAAAATCCGACTTTAGAGGGTTTGTCCTAAGGAGTTCTAATGCAAATGCACAGAGCTAATCACGCAGAACATATCGTGTGATTCAATAAAATTCGTGCAACTACTGTACATGTAAGTTACATGTAGCAGGGGTGTATGGAGGTTTGCCCCCACCCGACTTAGGCCAGACCCCCGGTCCTCCTCCGAGACGATTTTTCCGACCCCCCGCCTTCGATTTTCTGGCAAGTAATTTTTTGAGCAAATTTTTGCGATTTTTTACAATTTCAAACACAAAAATTGCCAAAATCCCCTATAAAACAGCGCCTTTGATCCCAATATAGCGATCTCTGACGATTTTTAGCCGAAGAGATGAGATTTTTTTAGATTTTTGAGCGGTTTTTAGTGCCCAACCCCCTCCTTAGAATTTGGGCTCAGTCAGACCCCCTTCGATGGATGACCTGTTACATGTATGCAAGGATAAAAATTTACAACAACATGTACAGTAGATTGGTTGGTTTAGCTTTTTTCATCTTACTTTCCATTTATTCGTACATACATTGAACGTAATTGATTATTAACTAAACACGTACATCAGTCTCCCTGTCTTAACGTAATCTTTAAACACCAATGTGTCCATTAATTCTTGAGCAGATATTATAAAATAATGACACATATTCGGCACCTTATATTGCAACGTTTCAGCTGAAATCGCTACATGTCTTCCACCTGCAAATCCTGTAGAGAACGCTTTTGTCTCAACCAACTGAACAACCAACTACCTTTGACCACAAACAATGGCTCTCTATCTGTATCTCGGAGACTTTTTCTACGTTTTCTTATACAATGAATGCAGATGCCTAGTATAACAGCGGCATTTATACCAACAAAGTAGATCGGGCCGATTGTTGCCCAATTAAGAGTGAACCAGTTGGACTTATTTGCGTAAACGGTTTCAGTTGTGGTCTGCAATTTGAACGGCTCCTTTACAGTTTTGTTTTCATCCTCTTTACTCCACCAGTAAAGATCGGGGTTGGCGTTATCTTCTGACTGAAAATAGCTGTCCACGTCATCTCGCCAATCGCTCATCTCGATGGTCTGGTTGCCGCAGACTCTACTCAACCACGGTTGCACACAGCGACAACACGGCCATTCAGTGCTCACACAGTAAGCAATCAATGAACCATTCTTTTCTAGAATATTGTACCTTATTTGTTTTCTTAGCTGGCAGCTATTCACTCACCGCAAGCTACCGTTTCGCAGACTTTGTCAACGGTTATTTCTGAACATCGACACTCTGTGTAATTGTCTGCTATGTTGGCCCAGTAGTCACGCTCACGGTAACATAAAATATTTGCATGGACCGTTAGAAACAAGCCGAAAGAAAATACGACAGGGAGTGCAGCAAACATGATAGGTAGTATTGTGTACACTGTAGAAAGCGAAAGTCAGATGATATAGTGAAAATAGGTCGCTTTTTGCTCAAGTTACCAGTTTCGGTTGCGCATTGCAAAAGTTTTCTTTCTCAAAAACTACCTGATTTAGTAAAAAGCTATGGTGCTCAAGTGTCAAGATAAAAACGATCATCAGATACTATGATAAGGTAATCTTTTCTGACATCTTTAAACTTTACCCAACCCCCGCTCAAAATCGTAAGCACGACAGTGACTGATAATAATTCGAGGAAAGAAAAGCAAACAAAAAAATAACTTTCATTCAGGGCAGGTAAAAATTAGCATTATCAAAAATGAAGGTGTTTGCATTCTGCACCAGGGATGTGAGGTGTGTTTTTCGGTGTTTTTTCGTCTCTTTCCAAAAAAAAACGTTTTTTTAGGGTCGGAGAAAACATAAATTTCGGAAAAACTCTTTCCGGGGGGTTTGGCCTTTTCAGCGGGGGGGGGGGTAACCCCAAATCCCCCTAGTACATATATGCCATGTAGTTGTTCTTTATGCTCATAGCGCAACACGCCCACTTTTGACAATGTGCTAATTTTTAACCACTTTCCCTGACCTGAAAGTAAAAATGCGCCAGATTTTAACCGGTTGTGCCAGAAAGCTGACCTCTTTTGTGTTTAAAGTCCATGTACAGGTTGATTAAGCTGCAAAATTTGGCAAGGATGTAACGAAGGATTCGTTAGATGTGTATGTTTACTTTTGACATATGAAATTGCCGGTCAGCTCATCTCGGAACGGCATAACTCAGGGCTACGGAACAATGACAGGCTAACATTCTGCTAGAATACTATACTGTAGGAGCAAAAATAATAATCGTCTCAAAATATTATAATTCGGTATAATATTGAAGAATTGTTTGTTTGTTTGTTTGTTTGTTTGTTTGGAATGGTTTGCCTAATAGGATAGTTGAAAATCGGTTCGTGCGCAGCTTTCGTAAAGCTTTAGAGGATTTTGATTTAACTCCGTACCTTAAGGATAGGGCATTGGCAGCCGTATAACGGGCCAGCCCGCCCTCTGCTGTTCAGTAAAGTGCGAGATTCATTGGGTTTTTTTGTTGCTAATAGTAAAGATTCATTCAAATGAGCCATTTGAAGTTATTTGACAAACACGAAAGGCCAGAGGCCGTCTTTTTTATCAACACTTTATAATATAACGTATGCAGGATGTATTTGTAAATACGTACAGTACGTTATACGTACGTACTTACGCATTGCTTGCACAAGATGTTGATGTCAGTGATTCAATGTCTGCCTATCTTAGAAAGGAGTCATCACGCTAGAAACGGGAGAAGTTGGCATTTCTTGTATTTGTACTTACCAGAACGATTTTCACCTGAAAGGCTGGGTAATGGAAAGTGCGATTAGCAATCTTGGATGTGTTCCTGTTCCTGATTCTGAAGGAGTCATAAAACTTGAAGAAATGTCTGATCAGAAAAGCAGATTGGAAAGCGTAGGCGCTCGGGTAGATGCTCTTACAAAATAATGGGACAGACTACTGCAAGAGCAGAAAGAGACCATCAACGAGTTGAAGGTAAGGTTGTGGTCTTGTACGTACGTATGCACGTAGGGATGGGCATGAAAATTAATTTTCGTAACACATAACGTAAATTACAAGTAATTTCACGGTAATGTAGCGCTAAGTCTTAGTTACACTTTGGTATGAAACGTTAATGCTCACAGAAGGGGATCGTGAGAAATTTTGCACAAGTGGTAAAAATTTCCACATTTGCTCGCTTTACCACGTAAAAAACTGAAAAACTCACTTCTAGTTCATGATCCCCGGCTCTGAGCCATATGACCGATGGTTTGGCCATACAGTATGTGTCGTATGCCACGCAACCGTCTAGTTTCTCTTCTGATATTCAACACCACACCCCCGGACTGGAGGTGTGTGCCAAACGCCTCAAAGAAGACTTGGCTGACTGAAGCAAATCCAGGGAGATTTTGCTTTCCTAAAGGCGGAGTATTTTTTAGAATTTCCTCGGGCTATTGCCATTGCTACAAAGTGCTTGCAAATTTTGAAGAAAAGCAGAAAGATTAATTTACGTCTGGCTAATATCTTAGTCGTTACGACGCTACGGAAATTAATTTGTACAATGCGTTACAACAAGAAAGAAATTTGCGATTTTAATTTCCGTAACACGAATACGAAAATTAAAACCTGGTAAAAGAGAAATAACGAGTTACGTAAATTACCAAGTTCAATTTATGTTGCCCATCCCTACGCGTACGTAATGTATGTGTAGGTATGGATGGAGTTTGAAAAAGTGGTTAACCGAGCTGTGATTAAAGAAAAGCAAAAGAAGAGAAGAGTGTGCATAGTTGTGGGTGTTACTGTTGGATTTATAATCTTTGCCGTGCTTGTGTTGATAGCAATGCAATTTCTTTAGGAAAGTTTATTAAAATACATCACAAAAAAATTTGGAACGCTTCACGAATTTGCGTGTCATCCTTGCGCAGGGGCCATGCTAATCTTCTCTGTATCGTTCCAATTTTAGTATATGTCCATGGAATGGACAAGATTGATAGACGTACTGTCGCTTTTTATTGACGTCGCCAATTATGAAACCTGAACTGGACGGGTTATCAGATTTCGCCTACTCAACGAAATTAGCACAGCGTAGCGTTCTTAGCTAGCGAGAATAATATCACACGCCGATTGGCGAGCGGCATTGCAAAACGTGGTTACTTACTAGACATTTTTTATTAATTTTCAGTTAGTCTATCTATCTCTAAAATAACTTGAAATTAAAAATCGGAACGTACAACACACACATTACCATATTTGCTCTAATAAACCGACAAGTCGGTTTATTTTTTCGACTGGTGTCTGCACTGTCAGTTTATTGTTTCGTGCCATGTCTGGCCAGTGATTTCAGCCTTTTCACTGCTAAAAACTACGTTTTTTTCTGGTATATCGGGTATATTTCTGCTCTAAAATAATCTTTTCTTTATCATTTTGTTGTGTGTACATAAAGTTGGTTAAAACAGGTTTCTTATATCATCTAATCTGCGAAAGCAGTTACTAAATTATACTGATTATAACCAATTGTCCGAAAATGCATTCTGCTAGGCTGACATGTCAGTCTATTTTTTCAACACATTGAAAGGGTTTAGAGCAAATACGGTAAATAAGAAGCATAAATAGAGAAGTTTTTGCAGTTATACTGTCCGTAGGTGCATAGGTTTACGGAATATTAGAAACTAGAAGTGGATATTGTAAAGTTGTAGGTGTAAACTTTAAAATCGTACATTCTTCAGAAAGCTGATAAGCCAGCAGAGGCTCTTTTATTACATTTTGTTTTAGTAGCCAACGTAGCCATGGACGACCTAGTACTGGGCTTTATCTGTGTAGCCATCTCAGCCCTTTTTTATGGTTCCTATTTCGTGCCCATCAAACCGTTCGACACAAAAGATGGTAGAAAAAAGCTCTGTGTGTGTAAACAATCAACCAGAATAAACTTCAGGATTCTTCATTTACTGGATTCAGTCAATGCCGATTTTCATCGCAGGTTTTGGAGTAAACGTCTTTCTTTACTTCATCGATGGCGAATTTCCACGATTTTCGTGGTACGCACTATTTGCTGGCGTACTCTGGGCCACAGGTGGTGGACTAATTGTTGTAAAAATACCTATTATAGTATACGCAAATATTTTCAGGTAACACAGTGGCCGTTCCAATAGTGAACGAGCTAGGAATGGGCATTGGTATTTTGCTCTGGACGTCCGTGCAAATTTTTGTTGGATGGGCGAGCGCTCGGTAAACTACCATTCTATGGGGAAACGAACATGCCTTTCATTTTTTAGATTCGGTTGGTTCGGACTAGACCCGCAACGTTCGCATAACGACATTCTTGAATACTTCGGAGTGGCAGTTACTATAATCAGGTGTGATTTGCACTTCATGCACTCTATTACAGATCTTACCCGGTTTACAGTGGCGTAATGTTCGCCCTAGTGCGAAGCAAAGGAAACCCGACCACTGAGGCACCGAAAAATGATGAAGTTATCCCGGTTGATCAAGAAGAACAAGTACTGATTTTAGCATTTCTAATGAGAAAAATAAAGAAAAATTCAGGTTTGGACATCTGATAATTCTCTGGGCCTCACGACCGGACAGAAATTTCAGCAGATTCTGAAGCGAAATTTTACCAGGACAAAACTACTGTATACAAATAGAAAAATAATACAAAATCGAGAATTTTATTGTAGCGCTATCTTAGCTGCGCTGTGCTCGGGCTTTGTGTACGGTCTTCAGATGACTCCAGTGACCTACGCTGAAACTCAGCTAGGCAACGGAACCTACACATCAGGTTAATTTGTTTTTCAGTCACAAAGAGTCTAAAAATCAGTAAGACTTTTCAGGAATCTACTACGCATTTCCTTACTTCAGCGGAACTTTGGTCAGCTGCACGTTTTGGTTCGTGATTTACGCACTGGTCTGGAAACGGAACAAGCCCTTCATCAACCCGCAAAGCGCTGTGCCGGGACTTTTGTACGGCTTCATGTGGGCGGTTGCCACCAGCGCTTGGTTCATTTCCGACGACAAATTGTCGCAGGCCATCAGCTATCCGCTCAGCTCTAGGGTAAATGAAACACACACGACATAGATTTGAATATTTTACTTTATAGCTCCCCGGTGTAGTGGCGGCATTGTGGAGTGTGTTGTATTTCAAAGAAGTCAGGGGAAAGCGGGATATTTTGTTACTTGTTTTGGCTATTTTTACTGCTTGTGTGGGTGTGGTCCTGGTTGCAATGGCGAAAGTTGTGTAAAAAGATACGACACACAGCAAACGAACTACACTATAGTCTGTGAGAGATGAACCAAACTAATTATGTAATTAATCCGTGAAGCGTGTGTCCATAACAACGCTTATACCTACATGCACTTAGTAGCCTATCAGCTTTTGTGCGTGTTTGACTGCAGACCCAAGCATGCTTGGTGTTCACGAACACGTAGATTTGATGGTTTTCGCTCTATTTCTGAGCACTGCTTTAGCAGAAACTGGTAACTAAAACTACTACTATTTTTCTTGCATCTCAATTATCCAAACATCTTTACAAGTAGCAGTAGCTGTCCTAGAAAACTGGCACATTTTACATAAACTTTCGTATTTGCCGGAAAACTTACTTTATCGCAGGGTTTCGATCTTTTGTCAGTCCTTTTGAGGACCGTGAAATTTTTGACGATTTTTTGCCGAAAAATTGCGATTTTTTGTGATTTTTGAGCGTTTCTAGTGCCTAACCTCCTCCCAAACTTTGGGCTCAGATTTCCCCCCGGACGGCGAAAGACCCCAATCCCTTCTCCCCCTTCGGCGGGTGGCCTGTTACATGTATGGTCAAAAACATGAAAAAAAATAGATTAAATGGTAAAATGTTAGGGCAATGGGCCTCAAAATTTTACACCCTCACTGTTTACAAAATTCTGGGTGCACCACCACTAGTAAACAGATTTCGAACGGATCTGCAAGAACCTACCGATGACCGGCGATCGACGCGGTCCATTCTTTCTGCACGGAACGTGTTTGGTGCTCCATTCGGGAAATGCGGGAATGCATTACGCTCGGGCAATGAAATCCTGCACCGACTTGCCCAACGGTCATTTGGCCTATCTGTTTGACTGGAGCAGAATCAATGCTTACAAGGCTGCAGTGGTAGGCTTCTATCCTAGTTTTCTGCACTGATCAAAGCTAGTTGAATCTCAACTTTACTAGGGTGGTTATGGTTGGGTGGGACTGACTCAAACCGACAAAACCAGAGGCACTTATGGTGGATGGAGCATTGTAAATAGCAGCGGACCAATTCAGGAATATAGAACAAACTGGGGACCGGCCGGCGGATGTTAGTCCTAACTTTGATAAGAGAAACTCGTTTTTTGTTAAATTAGAACCTTTAAAGGGACATTCTCTTTCGACTCAATTGGGGAAAATTGTGCACTCTACTACAATAAAATTATGGATGTCGGCTGTGGATTGTGGAGATCACGCGTTTGCCAATACGGTATGTACTGTATGAATATAGTAGCTCTTCATTTTCCTGTCTCTTCGAACGAACGAAAATTATTTTAGACGACCCCCGTTTTCTGATCCGGGGTTACGCGAAACGCACACGTGTGTCAGACGCGCGTGCCCAGGCCCGGTTCACCACAGCAAACGTGATCGAGTGCTCCCAGAAATGCGCCAAACAACCAGCATGCGGAGCGGTCAGTTACAGCAAGAACACCGGCGACTGTCTGCTGATGCACGGTTTAGACGCTCTCGTCAGCGACCCTCTCTACACTGTTTACGTCAGGATGTAACGCGCTACTGTAGAACAGATAGTGTGAAAAAATGCTGTATTCCCCGACTCGCGATTAGTCTGTAAAAGGTTTTGTGCAACGTAAACTGTTACGGACTTACACTCTGTGCATCACAAGCCGGTTTGGCTTTGTCACAGACGAACTGCAGTTGTTGTCGGATGTCCACAAAAGCAGTGGCATGTCGCAGACAAATGGCGCTCATTATGGTGGAAGTGCTAGCGCGTCGTGGCAACAAACCACGACTCGCGATTCCTACCAGTCGCCATTTGTTGAACTCTCCCCTTGGTACAGTGGTCCTACACACACTGTCCTGACAGGTCAGACCGGTACCGGCATCGCCCTGGAATGAGTGAAAGAAAAAAAGAAAATAGAACAAGATAACTTACGTAGCAGGCGTGTGCATATTCAAACGCTCCTCCTCCTTGCGCACAGATGTAGTTGCCAAACAAGTAGCGCACGCAGTCCATTCGACGCTCCAAATCTGCATACTTCAACTTCTTTATGTCGTTTCCGTGCTTACCGTGCCAGTCGGACCAAAAGATTCTATCTGAATAGCTTGGACTAAAAATGCTTAGGCTACAAGTTACTAATTCACCAGTTACTCCCCAACCGAACACGCGCATCGGTTGAAAGCTGCCCAACCGAATGTTTGAATCGGGTAGACAAATCGGAAGCACGTCTGGTATTTCGTGGCTTAACTTTAGCACGGCCAAATCGATACAATTATCAAGATCCATCTGACAGCTCTTTTCACCCAACTTTCTGGAGCCGCGGTAGTCTTTCAAGGAATTTTTCACGTAGCTGGGATGGAAGTTGATCTGGGTCACTCTGACTCGTGACAACCTTTCCAGAACATTCGAACCACCCAGTGCGTAAAATTCTACGCTGAAAAATTTCTTTGAAGTCGGATTGCTTACTGTCTGTATAGAAAAACTTGCAAAACATTCGCAAATCTCAATTATGTACCTACGTACTTTGTACGGTCGTAATGCGCTCTGACCACCCGTCCAGCAGTCAAGGCAAATTTCTTACCAATGTATACAGCAGACCCTGAAAAAACTAATGAACAGCGTGTCTCACAAAGTGTGCCCCTGCACATTTCTTTTTGCTCCAATTTCCGCAAACCTTGGCATGGCTAAAATTCATACATTACGTACGTGCAAAAATTTGGGTATTTTTCTACGGTAAAGTTGGGAGCACTAACACAGTCAGGCACTTAACGCCGTTTATGGTACCGACACCATATATGGTGCCGGTACCGTAGGTAGTGGTACCATATATGGTACCGGCACCATATATGGTACCGTCACCATATATGGTACCGGTACCATATATGGTACCCCCACCTTCGGGGCCTGTGGTGGTACCATATATGGTACCGGTACCATATATGGTGACGGTACCATATAAGGTTCCGGTACCATATACCATATATGGTACCGGTACCGGAAAAACGCGAAGGTGGGGGTACCATATATGGTACCGGCACCATATATGGTACCCCCACCTTCGCGTTTTTCCGGTACCGGTACCATATATGGTACCACTCCGTTCAGATTTCGTACCATATATGGTAGTGGTGCCATATATGGTACCGGTGCCAAATATGGTACCGTCACCATATATGGTACCGGCACCATATATGGTACCGGCACCCATGGCCATGGGTAGGGGTACCATATATGGTACCACCACAGTCGCCGAACGTGGGGGCACCATATATGGTACCGGTACCATATATGGTGACGGTACCATATATGGTGCCGGTACCATATATGGTACCACTACCCTCGATACCGGTACCATATATGGTACCGGCACCTTATATGGTGTCGGTACCATAAACGGCGTTAAGTGCCTGACTGTAACAGGCTTGACCCAATCCCAATAATTTTGAAGATTATGTGAAATTGGGTAATTTCAAACTATGTAAAAATGGTATTAAAATGGATACTTTCTTTTTGTAATTTCTGCAAATGTTTAAAGTTAAAACAAAAAGAAATGCATCCTTTTTGAGACATCCTTTACTTACAGCTAACTAAAAAATATTAGTTTGCAATATCTAACAAGCCCTGACTGAAATACGTATATAGTCGGTCAAATCTTAAAGCAAATTTTACCGACAAAATATTCTGTTTGCTTTCCGACATCCCACAACACAATGCGCAGTGACCAGGGAAACTGCATAGGTTCCTCCACGTCCAGTCCATTTTGAATTTTCAACCGACGACCCCTCCTGCGTTGCCGACTACCCCTTGTTGGACGTTGCCGATTACCCTTCCTGTGCTGCGGACTACCTTTTGCACGCTGTCGGTCACTACCCATCCTCCGTCTAGAACAGGGTCTGGAAGCAGAGTTTTCCTAAAATTACAGTGTTGCCGAACAAACCGTTTGGCCAAATGTCGAATGTTTTATGATTCCGTTAATTATAAGTATAATTAAAACAGATTTGGCACAATCGGTTCTGGTATATTCAGCCCAAACTATGGGCTTCCTTTTAGTTTTATACAAGCTAAAAACGCGTAACGGTAAGTTTTTGAATTTTATATAAAAATTTTTTTTATTTTTTGAAGAAACCAAAAACTAGCTTTTCTACCAACATACTTACTTTGTCGCGCCTCCGTCTGCTGAAACAGCTGTGGCAGAGGGAGTCGATGGCTATTCCGCATTGGCCTTTGTTGTAGGCCTCGTAGAGTGCTTTCCAGGAGTTAACGTAGTCTCGTCCGTTCTTTGTTCTAAACACAAATCGCACACTGTTGTCAGTGAGGCTGTTTGGAAAGGGGAGTCACTCTTTCAGACAGTTCTTCAAGTTCACGTTGTATTCCTCGACGTAGGGTGTACTGGCCATGCAGTTTAGATTTCCGGCAGCGAAAGGACTGTTCAGTATGCATTCGTGCACGCACTTTGAATAGGCATGCGCTTGAACTACAAACAGACAGTTCTTGTTCGAATTCTACTAACTACCTACAGGGCATCTCAAAAAATACACACATTTGTTTATTGCTGCAATTTCCGCAAATTTTTACCAAATTGGCTGAAATTTGAAACACGGGTGCCAAAATAGGGAAAATTTTGTGTGTTAAAGTTTGGGGCACGAAGCTTAATTCAATCCTGAGAAATTCAAGAATAGGTGAAATTTGTTAATTTCAATGCCCATAGGAATAGCGTTAAAAACGAAAACTTTCCATTCGATGGCATTTCTGTAGATGTTCGCCAAATGAACTGAAATGAATTTGGAGAAACTCTGCAAAACTGTGGCATATCTTATGTGTTAGAATTTCATGCATTGAGATTGAGACAGGCTTGAGAAAACAAGAATTGTCCTGATGATCTGCTGTCCTCCTCATTAAAAACATATGTTCAGATATTCTGCGTTTTCTCAAGACTCTGTCAATCTTAATGCATTAAATTTTAACACAAAATATGCCACAGTTTTGCAGAGTTTCTCCAAATTTCAGGTCATTTTGGCAACAAATGCGGAAGTGACAACAAAAAGAAAAGATTCCACCTCTAACGCTATTCCTATAGGCGTTGAAATTAACAAATTTCACATATTCTTTAATTTCTCAGGATTGAATTAAGCTTCGTGCACCAAACTTTAACAAACAAAATTTCCCCTATTTTGTACCTATCTTTCAAATTTCGGCCAATTTGGTCAAAATGTGCGGAAATGGCAGCAAAAAGAAATGTGTCTATTTTTAGACACCCTGTACCATTGTGTTATCAGAGGGACACAAACTCACTGGTTGCTTGAGGTCGAGCACCCTCCAGACTTACATTAGCAGATTTTATTATTTTCAGATGAGTTAGAAAAAGCATCAACAATGAGCAGTGAAACATGGCTGGACAAGGCAGACTGTTGAACTATTCTGGAAACTGCTCTGTTATGCGCACGTTTGCATGAAAGACCACCATACAGTTTACTATCTATTTACCTACATGTGTATGCTATGCGTACGTACAGTGCATGCGTGCAAGACAAGATACAGCATGGAAGCACATTAATATATGTCTAGAGATTACTGTTGTTTAATACCGGATTTTTCAAATGCGTATGCGTATGCGTATACGCATTCCAATTACAAATGCGTATGAGTTTGCGTTTTTTATGGTTCCTATTTCGTGCCCATCAAACCGTTCGACACAAAAGATGGTAGAAAAAAGCTCTGTGTGTGTAAACAATCAACCTGAATAAACTTCAGGATTCTTCATTTACTGGATTCAGTCAATGCCGATTTTTATCGCAGGTTTTGGAGTAAACGTCGTTCTTTACTTCATCGATGGCGAATTTCCACGATTTTCGTGGTACGCACTATTTGCTGGCGTACTCTGGGCCACAGGTGGTGGACTAATTGTTGTAAAAATACCTATTATAGTATGCGCAAATATTTTCAGGTAACACAGTGGCCGTTCCAATAGTGAACGAGCTAGGAATGGGCATTGGTATTTTACTCTGGACGTCCGTGCAAATTTTTGTCGGATGGGCGAGCGCTCGGTAAACTACCATTCTATAGGGAAACGAACATGTCTTTCATATTTTAGATTCGGTTGGTTCGGACTAGACCCGCAACGTTCGCATAACGACATTCGAATATTGAATACTTCGGAGTGGCAGTTACTATAATCAGGTGTGATTTGCACTTCATGCACTCTATTACAGATCTTACCCGGTTTACAGTGGCGTAATGTTCGCCCTAGTGCGAAGCAAAGGAAACCCGACCACTGAGGCACCGAAAAATGATGAAGTTAGCCCGGTTGATCAAGAAGAACACGTATTGATTTTAGCATTTCTAATGAGAAAAATAAAGAAAAATTCAGGTTTGGACATCTGATAATTCTCTGGGCCTCACGACCGGACAGAAATTTCAGCAGATTCTGAAGCGAAATTTTACCAGGACAAAACTACTGTACAGACCCGTCCTTTTTGAACTGCCGCCGACCCCTTGACAACTCAGGGCGCGCTGCGAGAACCGGCTCCTACGGCAAACACGAGACAGGGCGTGGTTTGGCAGCCGATCGCCGAGCCCGTCGCGGTTCTTCCGACCAATCAGGAGAGGGCCGAGAAGAATGAAGGCTAGTGATTGGTCGATATTTTGAGTGATATCTTTCTAGAACATTCTACATCTGTCTGGCAGGCCCTAAGCCTGTCTGATTACTTCACTTTGGCTGTTTTTGTTTCTTGTGTGCAGTTGGTTGCGTGTTAAAGTCAACCTAGAAAAGCTGCCTCTCTGCGCGACAAGGCACCGGTCGACTCCTGAAGTGAGCTGCCTCTGTCTTCTCAACTGCCTGCAGTGCGGTTTTGCTGCGTTCCGCGTCGATTGCCCCAGTGTGGCTCGGGTGGTTCTCAGGTCGCCTCCTCCGTACGGCTCACCAGCGACACGATCACTGGTCGGTTAAAGGGCCCTTCCGTTCAGCTCCCCGGTAACGTGTTTACAGGGCGGTTAATGAGCGTCGTCAACAGCCATCGTCAACCCGGTTTTCTTTTCAACTTTCTTCTTTCTACTTTTCTCTAACGGTGCAACAACGTGTCTTTCCTGCTTTTCTACTGTGTTTTGCTGTCGGCCGGTTATCGTTTTATTGACGTAACCTGCCCTTTACTACAAAATCTGCGTAATCACCAAAATCAACACCTTTTCTCTCCTCTTCTACAACATCATCTGTCCACAACCCCAGATGGAACCAACGAGAGAAGTGTCGGGTTAGGACACTACTGTATACAAATAGAAAAATAATACAAAATCGAGAATTTTATTGTAGCGCTGTCTTAGCTGCACTGTGCTCGGGCTTTGTGTACGGTCTTCAGATGACTCCGGTGACCTACGCTGAAACTCAGCTAGGCAACGGAACCTACACATCAGGTTAATTTGTTTTTCAGTCAGTAAGAGTCTAAAAATCAGTAAGACTTTTCAGGAATCTACTACGCATTTCCTTACTTCAGCGGAACTTTGGTCAGCTGCACGTTTTGGTTCGTGATTTACGCACTGGTCTGGAAATGGAACAAGCCCTTCATCAATCCACAAAGCGCTGTGCCGGGACTTTTGTACGGCTTCATGTGGGCGGTTGCCACCAGCGCTTGGTTCATTTCCGACGACAAATTGTCGCAGGCCATCAGCTATCCGCTCAGCTCTAGGGTAAATGAAAAAACACGACATAGATTTAAATATTTTACTTTATAGCTCCCCGGTGTAGTGGCGGCATTGTGGAGCGTGTTGTATTTCAAAGAAGTCAGGGGAAAGCGGGATATTTTGTTACTTGTTTTAGCTATTTTTACTGCTTGCGTGGGTGTGGTCCTGGTTGCAATGGCCAAAGTTGTGTAAAAAGATACGACACACAGCAAACGAACTACACTATAGTCTGTGAGAGATGAACCAAACTAATTATGTAATTAATCCGTGAAGCGTGTGTCCATAACAACGCACTTAGTAGCCTATCAGCTATTAGCTTTTGTGCGTGTTTGACTGCAGACCCAAGCATGCTTGGTGTTCACGAACACGTAGATTTGATGGTTTTCGCTCTATTTCTGAGCACTGCTTTAGCAGAAACTGGTAACTAAACTACTACTATTTTTCTTGCATCTCAATTATCCAAACATCTTTACAAGTAGCAGTATCTGTCCTTGAAAACTGGCACATTACATAAACTTTCGTATTTGATAAAGAAAACTTACTTTATCGCAGGGTTTCGATCTTTCGTCAGTCCTTTTGAGGACCATGAAATTTTTGACGATTTTTTGCCGAAAAATTGTTATTTTTTGTGAATTTTGAGCGTTTCTAGTGCCTAACCTCCTCCCAAATTTTGGGCTCATATTTCCCCCCGGACGGCGAAAGACCCCAAGCCCTTCTCCCCCTTCAGCGGGTGGCCTGTTACATGTATGGTCAGAAATATGAAAAACAAATAGATTAAATGGTAAAATGTTTGGGAAATGGGCCTCAAAATTTTACCCCCTCACTGTTTACAAAATTCTGGGTGCACCACCACTAGTAAACAGATTTCGAACGGATCTGCAAGAACCTACCGATGACCGGCGATCGACGCGGTCCATTCTTTCTGCACGGAACGTGTTTGGTGCTCCATTCGGGAAATGCGGGAATGCATTACGCTCGGGCAATGAAATCCTGCACCGACTTGCCCAACGGTCATTTGGCCTATCTGTTTGACTGGAGCAGAATCAATGCTTACAAGGCTGCAGTGGTAGGCTTCTATCCTAGTTTTCTGCACTGATCAAAGCTAGTTGAATCTCAACTTTACTAGGGTGGTTATGGTTGGGTGGGATTGACTCAAACCGACAAAACCAGAGGCACTTATGGTGGATGGAGCATTGTAAATAGCAGCGGACCAATTCAGGAATATAGAACAAACTGGGGACCGGCCGGCGGATGTTAGTCCTAACTTTGATAAGAGAAACTCGTTTTTTGTTAAATTAGAACCTTTAAAGGGACATTCTCTTTCGACTCAATTGGGGAAAATTGTGCACTCTACTACAATAAAATTATGGATGTCGGCTGTGGATTGTGGAGATCACGCGTTTGCCAATACGGTATGTACTGTATGAATATAGTAGCTCTTCATTTTCCTGTCTCTTCGAACGAACGAAAATTATTTTAGACGACCCCCGTTTTCTGATCCGGGGTTACGCGAAACGCACACGTGTGTCAGACGCGCGTGCCCAGGCCCGGTTCACCACAGCAAACGTGATCGAGTGCTCCCAGAAATGCGCCAAACAACCAGCATGCGGAGCGGTCAGTTACAGCAAGAACACCGGCGACTGTCTGCTGATGCACGGTTTAGACGCTCTCGTCAGCGACCCTCTCTACACTGTTTACGTCAGGATGTAACGCGCTACTGTAGAACAGATAGTGTGAAAAAATGCTGTATTCCCCGACTCGCGATTAGTCTGTAAAAGGTTTTGTGCAACGTAAACTGTTACGGACTTACACTCTGTGCATCACAAGCCGGTTTGGCTTTGTCACAGACGAACTGCAGTTGTTGTCGGATGTCCACAAAAGCAGTGGCATGTCGCAGACAAATGGCGCTCATTATGGTGGAAGTGCTAGCGCGTCGTGGCAACAAACCACGACTCGCGATTCCTACCAGTCGCCATTTGTTGAACTCTCCCCTTGGTACAGTGGTCCTACACACACTGTCCTGACAGGTCAGACCGGTACCGGCATCGCCCTGGAATGAGTGAAAGAAAAAAAGAAAATAGAACAAGATAACTTACGTAGCAGGCGAGTGCATATTCAAACGCTCCTCCTCCTTGCGCACAGATGTAGTTGCCAAACAAGTAGCGTACGCAGTCCATTCGACGCTCCAAATCTGCATACTTCAACTTCTTTGTGTCGTTTCCTTGCTTACCGTGCCAGTCGGACCAAAAGATTCTATCTGAATAGCTTGGACTAAAAATGCTTAGGCTACAAGTTACAAATTCACCAGTTACTCCCCAACCGAACACGCGCATCGGTTGAAAGCTGCCCAACCGAATGTTTGAATCGGGTAGACAAATCGGAAGCACGTCTGGTATTTCGTGGCTTAACTTTAGCACCGCCAAATCGATACAATTATCAAGATCCATCTGACAGCTCTTTTCACCTAATTTCCTGGAGCCGCGGTAATCTTTCAGCGCATTTTTCACGTAGCTGGGATGGAATTTGATCTGGGTCACTCTGACTCGTGACAACCTTTCCAGAACATTCGAACCACCGAGTGCGTAAAATTCTACGCTGAAAAATTTCTTTGAAGTCGGATTACTTACTGTCTGTATAGAAAAACTTGCAAAACATTCGCAAATCTCAATTATGTACCTACGTACTTTGTACGGTCGTAATGCGCTCTGACCACCCGTCCAGCAGTCAAGGCAAATTTCTTACCAATGTATACAGCAGACCCTGAAAAAACTAATGAACTGCGTGTCTCACAAAGTGTGCCCCTGCACATTTCTTTTTGCTCCAATTTCCGCAAACCTTGGCATGGCTAAAATTCATACATAATACGTGCAAAAATTTGGGTATTTTTCTTCGGTGAAGTTGGGAGCACGAACAGGCTTGACCCAATCCCAATAATTTTGAAGATTGTGTGAAATTGGGTAATTACAAACTATGTAAAAATGGTAAGAAAATAAATACTTTTCTTTTTGTAATTTCTGCAAATGTTTAAAGTTGAAACAAAAAGAAATGCATCCTTTTTGAGACATCCTTTACTTACAGCTAACTAAAAAATATTAGTTTGCAATAGCTAACAAAGCCTGACTGAAATACATAAATGGTCGGCCAAATCTTAAAGCAAATTTTACCGACAAAATATTCTGCTTGCTTTCCGATATCCCACAACACAATCCGCAGTGACCAGGGAAACTGCATAGGTTCTTCCACGTCCAGTCCATTTTGAATTTTCAACCGACGACCCCTCCTGCGTTGCCGACTACCCCTCCTGTGCTGCGGACTACCTCTTGTACGCTGTCGGTCACTACCCATCCTCCGTCTAGAACAGGGTCTAGAAGCAGAGTGTCCCTAAAATTACAGTGTTGCCGAACGAACCGTTTGACCAAATGTCGAATGTTTTGTGATTCCGTCAATTATAAGTATAATTAAAACAGATTTGGCACAATCGGTTCTGGTTTATGCAAATTCCAACACCAACACTTACATTGTGGCGTCTCCGTCTGCTGAAACAGTTGTGGCAGAGGGAGTCGATGGCTATTCCGCATTGGCCTTTGTTGTAGGCCTCGTAGAGTGCTTTCCAGGAGTTGACGTAGTCTCGTCCGTTCTTTGTTCTAAACACAAATCGCACACTGTTGTCAGTGAGGCTGTTTGGAAAGGGGAATCACTCTTTCAGACAGTTCTTCAAGTTCACGTTGTACTCCTCGACGTAGGGTGTACTGGCCATGCAGTTTAGATTTCCGGCAGCGAAAGGACTGTTCAGTATGCATTCGTGCACGCACTTTGAATAGGCATGCGCTTGAACTACAAACAGACAGTTCTTGTTCGAATTCTACTAACAACCTACAGGGCGTCTCAAAAAATACACACATTTGTTTATTGCTGCAATTTCCGCTGCAACCAAATTGGCTGAAATTTGAAACACGGGTGCCAAAATAGGGAAAATTTTGTGTGTTAAAGTTTGGGGCACGAAGCTTAATTCAATCCTGAGAAATTCAAGAATTGGTGAAATTTGTTAATTTCAATACCCATAGGAATAGTGTTAGAGGTGGAAACTTTTCTTTTTGTTGTCACTTCCGCATTTGTTGCCAAATGACCTGAAATTTGGAGAAACTCTGCAAAACTGTGGCATATTTTGTGTTAAAATTTAATGCATTAAGATTGACAGAGTCTTGAGAAAACGCAGAATTGTCCTGATGATCTGCTGTCCTCCTCATTAAAAAACATATGTTCAGATATTCTGCGTTTTCTCAAGACTCTGTCAATCTTAATGCATTAAATTTTAACACAAAATATGCCACAGTTTTGCAGAGTTTCTCCAAATTTCAGGTCATTTGGCAACAAATGCGGAAGTGACAACAAAAAGAAAAGTTTCCACCTCTAACGCTATTCCTATAGGCGTTGAAATTATCAAATTTCACATATTCTTTAATTTCTCAGGATTGAATTAAGAGTCGTTCTCTGAACCGATCGAGTTTCAGTATTCAGACCCCAAAATTGAAAGTTTGAGCTAGAGAGCTGTAAGTTGGCACACTAATACATACTTATGAGTTATCTTTCAGCTGCAAAGGATTAGTGGATCTGACGCTCCTGTCCTGAGATATAGCCTTCCGAAAATCGGTCTGCTTAACTATGGGACCAAAATTTCAAACTCGAATTTCTCGCTTCATACTCCGAATTCGGACCTAAAAATTGGGGGTTTTAGAGTACTTTTAGACTGCTTTAAGAAACTTTCGTCAAATTTTCGTTTTCAGAAAAAAATTTTTTTTTCGCCCCCTTTGCGCCCCCCTAGCTCGTCTGGAACCCCCCCTACGCAGTTTTTTTATTTCAGAAAAATGTTGCGCTATCAATTACCTACCGTTTGGTGTGAAGCATTGTTTGCTCAGACCCGAAAAACGTGAGAAAATTGAGGTCAAACATGTCCCGGTCGCAAAATTTTCGCACTTTTCTCAGGTCAAATATTTCCAAGTCCGGTTTTCCACCTACTAGTACGAATTCGGACTTAAAAATTGGGGGTTTTAGAGTACTTTTAGACTGCTTTAAGAAGCTTTTCTCAAATTTACGTTTTCAGAAAAAAAATTTTTTTCGCCCCCTTTGCGCCCCCCTAGCTCGTCTGGAACCCCCCAACCCAGTTTTGGCGGTTCCAGACGAGCTAGTGGGGCGCAAAGGGGGCGAAAAAAATATTTTTTTTTCTGAAAACGAAAATTTGGCAAAAATTTCTTAAAGCAGTCTAAAAGTACTCTAAAACCCCCAATTTTTAAGTCCGAATTCGTACTAGTAGGTGGAAAACCGGACTTGGAAATATTTGACCTGAGAAAAGTGCGAAAATTTTGCGACCGGGACATGTTTGACCTCAATTTTCTCACGTTTTTCGGGTCTGAGCAAACAATGCTTCACACCAAACGGTAAGTAATTGATAGCGCAACATTTTTCTGAAATAAAAAACTGGGTTGGGGGGTTCCAGACGAGCTAGTGGGGCGCAAAGGGGGCGAAAAAAAATTTTTTTTCTGAAAACGAAAATTTGACAAAAATTTCTTAAAGCAGTCTAAAAGTACTCTAAAACCCCCAATTTTTAAGTCCGAATTCGTACTAGTAGGTGGAAAACCGGACTTGGAAATATTTGACCTGAGAAAAGTGCGAAAATTTTGCGACCGGGACATGTTTGACCTCAATTTTCTCACGTTTTTCGGGTCTGAGCAAACAATGCTTCACACCAAACGGTAGGTAATTGATAGCGCAACATTTTTCTGAAATAAAAAAAACTGGGTTGGGGGGGTTCCAGACGAGCTAGGGGGGCGCAAAAGGGGCGAAAAAAATTTCTTTTTTTGAAAACGAAAATTTGACAAAAATTTCTTAAAGCAGTCCAAAAGTACTCTAAAACCCCCAATTTTTAAGTCCGAATTCGTACTAGTAGGTGGAAAACCGGACTTGGAAATATTTGACCTGAGAAAAGTGCGAAAATTTTGCGACCGGAACATGTTTGATCTCAATTTTCTCACGTTTTTCGGGTCTGAGCAAACAATGCTTCACACCAAACGGTAGGTAATTGATAGCGCAACATTTTTCTGAAATAAAAAAAACTGGGTAGGGGGGGTTCCAGACGAGCTAGGGGGGCGCAAAGGGGGCGAAAAAAAATTTTTTTTCTGAAAACGAAAATTTGACGAAAGTTTCTTAAAGCAGTCTAAAAGTACTCTAAAACCCCCAATTTTTAGGTCCGAATTCCGAGTGTGAAGCGAGAAATTCGAGTTTGAAATTTTGGTCCCATAGTTAAGCAGACCGATTTTCGGAAGACTATATCTCAGGACAGGAGCGTCAGATCCATTAATCCTTTGCAGCTGAAAGATAACTCATAAGTATCTATTAGTGTACCAACTTACAGCTCTCTAGCTCAAAGTTTCAATTTTGGGTCTGAATAGGGCAAAGGACCAAAACGCGATCTGACCAGAGAACGACTCTTAAGCTTCGTGCACCAAACTTTATCAAACAAAATTTCCCTTATTTTGCACCTATGTTTCAAATTCAGCCAATTTGGTCAAAATGTGCGGAAATGGCAGCAAAAAGAAAAGTGTCCATTTTTAGACACCCTGTACCATTGTGTTATCAGAGGGACACAAACTCACTGGTTGCTTGAGGTCGAGCACCCTCCAGACTTACATTAGCAGATTTTATTATTTCCAGATGAGTTAGAAAAAGCATCAACAATGAGCAGTGAAACATGGCTGGACAAGGCAGACTGTTGAACTATTCTGGAAACTGCTCTGTTATGCGCACGTTTGCATGAAAGACCACCATACAGTTTACTATCTATTTACCTACATGTGTATGCTATGCGTACGTACAGTACATGCGTGCAAGACAAGATACAGCATGGAAGCACATTAAGAGTCAGTTCGCGAGAACATCGACCCTTGTTCTTCCCAGCTATGTGCAAATCGAAAAATCGGCCATCGCTAAAACTTAGCTCTGGGGTCTCTAGTTTGGGGAAGTTGTACCTAACGATGACTTATGCTAAACTTGAAGAGCACGGCCTCCTGCGTGTCCTTGTTCGCCAGAGGCAGGCCATCGGAAGTAGGCTCACCAGCAAGCAAAACCGGCCACTTGAGGTGTCATGTTTGACTGAGCATAACTTGCGATTCCGGCCAGCTAGAACCTTGTAATTCATGGCAATCGAATCGCCATGTCATGGGTTTTCTTTTGACATAGAACCCGAGCTTTTCCCTTGCTTCATTCGGTCCCCACATCACGAAATTTGGAAAAAATCTCGAAAATTCGGCATGGTGAAATTTACTAAATTGGATTTTTCTCGAAAACAAAAAACCGAACCCCCTGGGAGATTGCTTTATTTTAAAGCCCCGCAAATTGCGCTTCTAACGGTGTATAGAAGTCGCCAAAATGTGTTTCCGTGCAAGTTAAATCGCCGCTCAAAGGTCAAGGACAACCAAAAATTGGCATATTTGGCGTTGTTTATGTATGTATGTATGTATGTATGTATGTATGTATGTATGTATGTATGTATGTATGTATGTATGTATGTATGTATGTATGTATGTATGTATGTATGTATGTAATGTAATGTAATGTAATGTAATGTAATGTAATGTAATGTAATGTAATGTAATGTAACCGCTTTGCTGGTGCATTGAACCAGGCTGAACCAACTGAATGCTTCAAGCGCAAAGACGGAGTTAATATAGTGGCAGAGAAAGAAGTGAAGTGTGACTTCACTGGTAACCAGTGTGCAGCCTTGGTGGCAGTTGATGTGCACAATGAACTGATTGTGGTGGCGTTCCGTAGCTCCACAGGCACAGCACAAGTTGCAATGGAAGTGCTTTCATCTGCCCTCCTTCCAGAAAGAGAACATCCAATTGGTAATACAGGCTCATTTTACAACCAGAGAATTTCAATATTCAGTTTCTGAATTCGCAGGTGGGAAAGTACAACGCTATTTTCTCAATGCTTTCGAACGACTATGGGCTGCAATCGGCACAGAAGTAGAGGACCTCCTTGATGAGTACCAATCATTTGAATTGGTTACAACTGGGCATTCACTAGGTGGTGCACTTGCCACCCTAGCTGCTGCTCAGTGCAGACACGACCAGCTTGTTTCTGATGGCGAAATTCGGGTGATTACATTTGGATCACCCCGTGTTGGAAACTATGACTTTGCTGTGGCCTTTTCAAACCTGGTGCCATTCGCATGACGTGTTGTACACAGAGGAGACATAGGTAATGTTGATTACCATTTAACGATTTGCATAGTAGTGATTTTCATTAAGCACAACTTAGTAACTTTTGCTATGTGGATCAGCTAAATCCATTTCAGTTGCTCATCTTCCGCCATGCACTCATTTCACAGTAAAGTCATTCTGTTTTGGTTCCTTCAATGGACCCTACCATGCTGGATATGAGATCTGGTAAACTAATATAGAATTTTTTGCATCAGTGGCAATTTCCGACACAATTCTTCCATGTACCTTGGTGACATGACCCCTGGTCGCACTTGGCCAAATGATGGATTCAAAACTTGCTTGGGGTTCCCACCAATGGAAGATGAAAGCTGCAGCAACTCTTTGGAACCTGCTTTTGTTTGGGGTATACTTGAGTACATACATATTTTTTATGTTTGTTATGTATGATGTATGATTCAGAAAACTGAAATCGCATAGGTTTGATTTGTAGATGATCACCTGAATTACTTCAATCACTGTGTGGCTACATACTGCATGTCTAAGATGGTTGAGGTGAAAGAAAGTGACAGTCCTTTATCGACCACTACTAAAGCCCCATCGCACGATACCAAGAAGCTGTTTAGCACTTTTCAAGAATGGTATTTGGCGATGGAAGAAATGTGCAAACGCCCTAGTTGCACTGTGACTGGCTTGCTCAATGCAGGTACAAGGAATTTTATTTGCACTGGAAAAACTATGTCTTTATAGAGTATCTATTTGAATTATGGAGTGGCGTCATGGGCTGGGGTGCAGCATTTGGTGTAAAGCTCGAATTAGAAGTAGGCTACAGATATGGTTTTCAAAATCTAGAGAGAACTCTAACCATTCCATTCCATGGATATGTTGGCATTTCTGAGAGCGGTGCCTTGACCAGTGGTACAACAGCACCTATGGCACACAATGTTTGTTCTTTTGCCATAGTTATCTAGCTTCTATACATGTTGTTTCAGATCATTCATGTGACTGTAAAGTTTTTCTCAAGTTCGGATGCACTGTTTTTACGGTACATAGTGATAAAGACACCAAATCTAATTTATTCATTCACGGTCAACGAGTGGTTTAGGAAAACACCAGTTGAACTTCCAAAGCTCCAACCTATGTTCATTTACAAAAACATGTCGGATTATACTGCCAAAGCAAATATCAGGTCAAAATGTAAGTTCTATTCATTGTGCTCATGCAGATTTAGATTATATAAATCAATCATCTACACAGGTCAACACATCGTTTCAATACTGACTGGGTCAGCTCATTGGGCTGGGGTCACATTTTGGCGTCGTAAAGCTTACATTACACTAGAAGGCACAGAAGGAAGAGGAAATGTTCATAGTCTGCGGAAAGCTGTTGCTGGACTACCCTACTATATTTACCCATCACCAAACCACACCGTTACACTAAATGACTTTGACATTGGAGAAATCAGAAAGTTACAGATATTCATGACCCAAAAATCTGATGATTATGAAGACTGGGATGCATGGTATGTTATGACTATCAATCAATCATTGACTGCCTCTTGGATTGGTTTTCAACTATTGCTAACTACTCTGTATTGATTCTAGGTTCATTGAAGCAATCTACCAAACCACACTTTGCAATAGTAGTCACAGCTATTACTACTACGATGTAAGATCCGCGTTAACGTGGCCCTATTGGTTTAACGTTGTGGAGCCGGCGTGAGATATCTGACCAATCTGAGTTACGATGTGTGTTTGTTGCATGTTTAGTGAACATAATGTCAAACTAAAAACTTACCAGTGCTATTTCTTTTTCACAAGACACATTCTTGTTAATATTAAAGCGAGCGATACATTTTCATTGGTTGGATGCTTATTGCCTTTTCTCTAATGAGTTGGTTGTATACCGTACATATGAATTCTCAAATAAACAATGTGAACAATACATACATACATACATACATACATACATACATACATACATACATACATACATACATACATACATACATACATACATACATACATACATACATACATACGTGATGAAGCGATTGTGTTTGTGTGAGTGTGTTTGTATTGTCAGTCAAGTTACTGAGTGGTTGCGAATGACACTGGCGAGCGAGATGGCCGACTTTGTTGCACTTGTAACACCTGGGAGGGGAACCAGTGGACGCGCGTTGTTGTGGGGTTGAAGAGGGAGACGAACGTTGAGTGAGAGAGTTGTGAACCGCTTGCTCGGTGTTGTGATACCTGATGGCCTCTGTAACCACCGCGTGGATGTCATGAGGGTGAGTTGGATCTGAGAGATGGTGAACCATGTGTTTCTTGACGTGGTGAGGAAGCAGATTGATGTAGAAAGTGGAGGCGAGGGTGTTGGCATCAGGGAGACGAGAGAACTGTTGCTTGAAAAAGTGGGAAAACTTGATGACGTCAGGAGTTGGTTGATGTTGAAGGAGCGAGAGGGCGATGTGGATCGGAGATTCTTCGGGTTGCAACAGCGGCTCCAATGCGGCGAGAGCTGACTCGAGAGTTGTGGTTTGGTCTGGTGGAAGCGAATGGAATTGTTGTCGCGCGTCGGGGTCGAGAGCGTCTTCGAGAACCTTGTACCATTGCAGACCAGACTGCTGGATGTAGTGAGTGACTTCCTCAGACCATCTAGCGAAAGCAATGGCGTTGTCCGACTGAAGGAAACATACATACATACATACATACATACATACATACATACATACATACATACATACATACATACATACATACATACATACATACATACATACATACATACATACATACATACATACATACATACATACATACATACATACATACATACATACATACATACATACATAAACAACGCCAAATATGCCAATTTTTGGTTGTCCTTGACCTTTGAGCGGCGATTTAACTTGCACGGAAACACATTTTGGCGACTTCTATACACCGTTAGAAGCGCAATTTGCGGGGCTTTAAAATAAAGCAATCTCCCAGGGGGTTCGGTTTTTTGTTTTCGAGAAAAATCCAATTTAGCAAATTTCACCATGCCGAATTTTCGAGATTTTTTCCAAATTTCGTGATGTGGGGACCGAACGATGCAAGAGAAAAGCTCGTGTTCTATGTCAAAAGAAAGCCCATGACATGGCGATTCGATTGCCATGAATTACAAGGTTCTAGCTGGCCGGAATCGCAAGTTATGCTCAGTCAAACATGACACCTCAAGTGGCCGGTTTTGCTTGCTGGTGAGCCTACTTCCGAGGCCTGCCTCTGGCGAACAAGGACACGCAGGAGGCCGTGCTCTTCAAGTTTAGCATAAGTCATCGTTAGGTACAACTTCCCCAAACTAGAGACCCCAGAGCTAAGTTTTAGCGATGGCCGATTTTTCGATTTGCACATAGCAGGGTCGATTCTCTCGCGAACTGACTCTTAATATACAGGGTGTGCCAAAAAAAAACAACCCAGCAGAGTTTTTGCTGTAGCAATCGCAAATCTCTACCGATTTGAATGAATCCTTTTTTAAAATAAAGATAAATAAATTCTTGAAAGATTCATGTAACGTTTATTAAGATAGCCTGCTTAGTTCCTGAGATATTTGCCCTCAAAGTCAAAACTGTGATTTTGGCAGTGAACAAGAGTGATAAACACAACCCAGCAGATTTTTTACTTTTGCAACCATGAATCTTAACCGATTTGAATCAATGCTTTTTTGAATGAAAGATTGATAAATTCTTCAAAGATTGGTGCAATTTTTATTGAGATTCACTGCTTAGTTCTTGAGATATTTGCCCTCAAAGTCGAAACAGATTTTGGCAAAGAACAAGAGCGATTCCGTTGCACTTCATAATAAAGCAGATTCCTACTGCTGGGGGCTAATGACACTTTACTGTTGAAGTGAACCGAGTTTATGTGTCACCAGTAAAGCCTCCAATAGCCCTCAGCAGTAGCAGGAATCCGTTTTATTACGAAGTGCAGCGGAAAAAGAAAAATTCCCTCTTGTTCACTGCCAAAATCACAGTTTTGACTTTGAGAGTGAATATCTCAGGAACTGAGCAGGGTACATTAATAAGCGTTACATCAATCTTTCAAGAATTTATTTATCTTTCATTTAAAAAAGGATTCATTCAAATCGGTTGAGATTTGCGGTTGCTACAGCGAAAAATCTGCTGAGTTGTTTTTTTTGGCACACCCTGTATGTCTAGAGATTACTGTTGTTTAATACCGGATTTTTCAAATGCGTATGCGTATGCGTATACGCATTCCAATTACAAATGCGTATGAGTTTGCGTATACGCATTGCAAAAACTAATGCGTATTTTGCGTATTGCATATGCGTAATGCGTAATCTCAGAAACATTCAGAAATTTCACTGAACAGCTTTTTTGGCTCTACAGTATGCTGTTTAGGTATCCAACATTATAATTCATATTTTTAGACTACTTGAGGCTTTATGATAAGTTCCTGACCTCAAAGAATTGCATTAGTATCTACAGCATACATGTAACAAACAGGGGGTCTGCGGGTCTGCCCCGATGGGGACCCCTCCAAGACGATTTTTCCGACCCCCTCCGATTTTTGTGGTAAGTAATTTTTTGAGCAAATTTTTATGATTTTTGCAATTTCAGACACAAAAATTGCAAAATTGCCTGTAAAACAGCACCTTTTAGCTGTATTTCAGCCCAGATTAGCATTTTTTACGATTTTTAGCCTAAAAATTGCCATTTTTGCGATTTGTGAGCGTTTCATAGTGCCCAGCTCCCCTCCCAAAATTCGGTCTCAGCAGACGCCAGACCCAAAATCCTTCGGCGGATAACCTGTTACATGTATGATGTACAGTACGTATGTTTTCAACTGGCAAGCAATATGCGCTTTCAGGAACAAAGAACGAGGCTTTGTAGGAACAAAAAGTTTGTTTTATGTTCATTTCAAGAAGAAGTAATTCAGAAGAATTCAAGAAGCGTTCAACCATAATAAACATACATGGAAACTTAAACAGATAGCCTGAGCATACAACACAACTGATGTTACCCAAAACTGTAGAAATAGAAACTATAAATTCAAGGATTTGTCACAGGTTTCCTTTCCAAAAAAACTTAGCCTCTTTTTTTTAAATAGTAGCAAGCAAAACTTAGTTGAAGCTTCAAATTATCTCAGAAAATACCTGGTACCCTCACCTCACACTAAAACATGAAGAATAACCACAATTACGTAAAAACTTGAACTAAATTTTTTGCAAGACATTAGAAAAGGTAGCTATTTTCGCACCCAATACGCATTACGCAAAAATATGCAAACTTTTGGCAGAATGCGTCATAATATTGTGTAATGAAATTCAAATGCGTATGCGTATACGCATTCTGAAACGCAATGCGTACTTTGCGTAATGATATGCGTAATGCGTATACGCATGCAACAGTACTAGAGGTCTGCACCAGCCGGGCTGAAGAAAATTGTAGCGGGCCCGGCCCTTTTTTGTTTTGTTCTTACTTGAAAACCTGTCGTTCGCTCATTTATAGTGTTGAATACGAATTTGAGCTCGACTGTCCAGATAACCCAAGAGAAGAACAGCGGCTTTCTTTTTTCACTTTTCAAGCGTTCCTATTCCATACACTCTAATGCGTTGACACTTAAACCAAGCAACGGTCGCGAAAGCACATATGACGTACAATGTCATATTATTATGTTATGTACATTGACAAGTCTAATCTGTACGTACGTGCATAGGTTGAATTGAGCTTTACGATGAACCGGTATACGGGTTTGATCGTTATTACCAACTTACTTACAGCAATTTACTCGATAGGTCAGTTTTTCTTGAACACCAAGTCTGTAGTATGAGAGAAGAGTGTTTACAGAAGGCGAGAGGACATTCTTCGGACCTGCCGGCAAGGGGATGAAAGCCAAAATAGACTCGGACGTAATAAAAACCAGCTCAACCGACCAACTCAGTCAGTGCGCAATCGAGTGCACGAATTTGGCGGCCTGTCTTAGCTTTGGATTTGATGAAAACAGCCGAACTTGTCAACTGTACAACAAAGTTGTGAACGAAATCGAGAAGGAACAGGCTGACGGCTACCAACTGTGGCAACTGAACGGATACAACCATCATTCTAGTAAGAATATAAAGCCTTACTCTCTCTACGTAGATTTAGCTTTCGAACTAAAACGAGTTCAACCTTCGGTGCAATACAGCACAACCCTTTCAAGCGCAGGCAGGCACAGACAGGTAGGTACAGGACTATGGGGGACGCCGATTTAGGCGATGCTGATTTGGCGATGGTACTATTATTGGGCGACAAAATAGTAGTGCTGTTAGGAAGGATTTGCTTTAATAATAGCGTACATTGTTGAGACACGACGTGTATGTACATGTATGTATATAGTTGTGTCGTGTATTTGTTCGCCGAATAGTACCGTCGCCCAGTAATCCCGCAAAATCGCCCAATCGACATCGCCCAATGGTGTTGCTTCGACAGGTACCGACTTTAGTTCTTCGGTGCTTTGTATTTGGCATACTGTACAATTAACAGGGCTCCGGGGTCTGCCCCCCGCCCCCCACTCGACTTGGGTCAGAGACCCACCAGGTCGCCCCCTCCCCGAGACAATTTTTCCGATTCCCTCCGATTATCTGGCAAGTAATTTTTTCAGCAAATTTTTATAATTTTTTAGAATTTCCACAAACTAAAATTGCTAAAATCGCCTGTAAAACATTCGAGCCCAAATTAGTATTTTTCGACGATTTTTAGCCCAGCATTGCGATTTTTGAGCGTTTTTAGTGCCTAGCCTAACCGCTACCCTAAAATTGGACTCTGACCGACAGCCGGCGCCAGATCTCCAACCCCCTACCGCATCGGCGGATCACCTGTCATGTATGCTTAGTGATGGCCCGATTGGTTGCAGATGCGCCAACCTGTGCGCTAGATTCTGACTGCGAAGGCTGCGAATATTGCGAATCCGGCAACTGCACTTGTGGACAAGAAGTCTTTGGTGGTACAAATTGTGCGCCCCTTGGTGAGTAAACCTATTCCCCACCCCGGCTTAGGTTGAGACAAGGGTTTAGGGAGAAAACTTTGAAAAAGACTGTTCTTATCCGGGTGGGGAAGTGTGTCTGAGAACTGGTTTTTATTATCCCTTAAGTTGAATGAGAAGCTGCACATCAACCTCAGATCGTCTTGTTGCAAAAGAGTAATTTTAGGCGATATCTTGCTGGTCGGTGGAGAAGTGAACGGCTCCAAAATCGAACGTTACAGTTCAACAGATGCTACCAGCGGTCGCGTTCTCAATTACACCCTTCCTTGGGAGCGCGTCGGACACGTTATGGCAATGTTCAGCAACGGAGTTGTGGCCTTGGTGGCTGGCAAAAAATCGGCTCGGTTCACCTCCGACACCGATCTCTACCACACTCGCCGCAACACGTTCGCCGTCGGCCCCGCCTTTACCGACAAACGACACCTGCATGCTGGGACTGTGCACTACGATGTATTCTATATCTGTGGAGGGGAACTTGACCAAGAGGAAAGAGATGACTGTAGCAAACTGGCTCTTGAGCCCAACACCCAGCAGTACCAGTGGTACAGTATGCCCCGCATGCCAGAGAAGAAAAAACGACACGCCATGGCTGCACTGGGAGAATACATCTATGTCAGTGGGGGCAGAGATTCGATTAACAAGGATCTGTCGTCGGTCCATCGGTTCCATATAACTCTGGGCCAGTGGAGCTCCGTGGCGAGTCTGACCGGAACAAAGAGGAAACATCAGATGGCGGCGTTAGCAGGCTCTATCTACGTTTGTGGGGGACGCATGCCCGGAACTGAAGCGCTGGCAAGTTGTGAAAAGTTTGACCCTAACACCGATGTTTGGATGGAGGTACCGGCGATGACTACTGCTCGTACGAGTTTCAGTCTTATCGAACGAAGTGGCTATTTGGTGGCACTTGGAGGCGGAAGCACAGATGTGGAGAAGTACGACCCCGACAAAGGCAAATGGAGTCGGTTGCATGACATGCAGTTGGCCCGGAAAAGTTCCTCTGGCTTCGCTGTGCCTCTGCCGACCTGTTAGACGCTCTTTCGATTCCGCAGTTTGACATACTTTTTCAACGAGTTTACCGTTTTAGTCAGTCTTTATTGATGAGGGTTTTGTTTTCTGTCTACTGTATTTGCTCACTTTCTGAAAAATGTAAAGTTTATTCGCTTTTTTTCCAACAAGACAATAAGCTTAAAGTCCGGTTATCGAACAAAGGAGATAGGGGATCTGGGCAGTGGAGTCCATTTCAATGTTTTCAACTTTTAAACTGGGAGAGCACTCCAGTTGCAAATTTTCAACAAAACCGAGCAAATGTGGCATCAAACGAGTACTCCCGATCTCCTGATTATTCCTTTATAAATCAACATCTAATTACTGCATGATTGATATCTTCAGCTCTACCCCAGATTACGCGTTTCTTTCTGTGACGACGACGGAAAGGTAAAACCGCTGGGTAAAACGTACGCACTCAAATTGAAAATCTTTAGCAAACGTGAGCGAGATAGTGTTAAACTGCTGCTTATTATTTACACATTAATAATGCATTTACTTTCAAAGATCCTTGAACAATAAATAAAAGATCAAAGAAATGAAAATGCGCCGTTGCAACAACAACTTACGAAATCAATCGCAGCATTTGAACGCATTGACGGATATGTGTGCGCAGAAACAGTTGGCTAGACCCCCCGGGACCCTCTAGAAACCCCCAACAATCTTCGTCCAAAACCCGGGGCATTGTCAATGTAAACAAAAAATGGTTAAATGATCGAACGAAACTACAAACACTAATCTGCGCAAGTAGTGATCTCCCTTTCTTAACGTTTTTTTGATTTTCGTCATTTTCTTTTCTTTCTTCTTGCATTGCAGCTATAGAAGGAATAGCCAAGGAGAATAGCCGAACACTGCTACCTATTTGTTAGAATAAAAAAGTTGCTCGGCACTTGAAAGAAGCAATCCGTAGCGATCGTATCATCAATCAAGTGAAGAAGGATGAAGAGAGGAGAGAAGGAGGAGTGGAAGACGGATGGAGCTGTGAGTCCGTGTCCGTTGTGCGGCAAGCTGCTCACCCGACTGGGACAGATCAGATTTTTTATGAGACACTTGACTTTGTTTCACAAGTTGGACCTTGGAACGCTCCAACACCCCAAGTGCGCCATCTGCCAGAAGACCTTTCAGACGGTCGAACAACGCAACGACCATCTCAAGACTTATTTGGGTAGATTCATTTAGAACTCGATTGCAAGGCGAAGCCGGATGTGCTCTGCTCTGACATTGAGCCACATTTTTAAGGAGGAGCATCCATGTAACGGGTCATCTGCCGAAGGGGCGTTGGAGGTATGGCGCCGGCCAGCGGGGTCTGTGCTCAAATTTTGGGAGGTTGTTGGTCACTAAAAACGCTCAAAATTGAAAAAAATCGCAATTT
The DNA here is from genome assembly GCA_030248155.1 of Sabatieria punctata. NCBI lineage: Eukaryota > Metazoa > Nematoda > Chromadorea > Araeolaimida > Comesomatidae > Sabatieria > Sabatieria punctata. Next base: position 66,396 of record JASANB010005631.1, read on the forward strand.
TTCGGCTAAAAATCGCTAATTTGGGCTGAAATACAGCTAAAAAGTGCTGTTTTGCGGGCAATTTTTGTGTATGAAATTGCAAAAAATCGCAAAAATTTGGTCACAAAATAACTTGCCAGAAAAATTGGAGGGGTCCCCATCGGCATACATGGGCCGCGGGGGGGGTAAGGGGGGTATACCCCTCCCCCTCGGTCGGCCATACCCCCCTCGGCCGGCCATACCACCCCCTCGGCCACCCACCCCCCCCTCCCGGAGGGAGGAAAATTTCGCTTATTTAAGGCAAAATAGGCGTTTTTGGGCCTTTTTTCGGGGGACCCCCCCCCCCCCGAGGTCTCAACCCCCCCTACCCCCCCCTCCGGATTTTTCCGGCCCATGTATGCCCATCGGGGGGGGGGGTCTGGCCTAAGTCGGGTGGGGGCAGACCCCCTGTTTTATGTATCAGCAGGAGAGATCTAAAACTCGTAATTTCGGTCAGAAAATCGCTGAAATCATACATGGACAGGACGACCTGGGCTTAACTGACTTTTAGGGGCCCCTCCACTGTATATTATTAATAAATCACTTTCTTATCACTAAATTAATTTGCTCTACCGGAGGTCTCAGGTCTACTCCCGCTCAGCCTGTCCATGGACGAAAGTTTTGGCGATTTTTGGGAAATAAGCCTACGTACCGCATCCATGGCCAACTCATCGTGCCACCTTCCAGTTTTTTCCGGCCCTCCTCTTTTGCTACTTAACATATTGCCACGGCGGGAGCTCAGAAACCAGCAATGTCATTGGTCCATGCAGGTAACAGGTCATCCGCCGAAAGGGGGAGGGGGTTGGGTCAGGGTCTGGCGCGGGGCGCCGGCCGTGGGGGCTCTGAGCCCAAATTTTGAGAGGCGGTTGGGCAGTAAAAAACGCTCAAAAATCGAAAAAATTCGCAATTTTTTGGCTAAAAATAATCAAAAATCGCTAATTTTGAGCTGAAATACAGCTAAAAAGTGCTGTTTTGCAGGCGATTTTGGCAATTTTTATGTCTGAAATTGCAAAAATCGCAACAAATTTGTTAAAAAAACTACTTGCCAGAAAAATCGGAGGGGGTGGGGAAGATCGTCTCGGGGGGTCTATCCGGGGGTCTGGCCTAAGTCAGGTGGGGGCAGACCCCCAGGCCCCCTGTTACATGTATGCGTTGGTCATTTTGAAAAGTGGGAAGAATTTCGTTCGTGTTAGTCACAGACTTGTCGCCAACTGCCAAATTTTAGGCCCAAAGTTCGGTCTTACGTTAGTATGACGCTTAGAAAGACAAAGCTTGCCCAGGGGCAAGACAAGTACCAGAATCAAAGTAGCTCCCGTCGTCTAAATAAACGCACTCCTTTTTGATAAGCTCGCTGTTTCAGCTAAAGACTGTACATCGATTGCACTTTCTGTCGTCAAACCACCAACTGAAAAGCATTGTCGATGTCCATTTTGTGACCAGTCGTTCGATGACCCGAAACAACGTCTTCCTCATCTTAAAGAACACTTCCTGGAGCTCGGTTCCGACTGGGACGTGAACCAATTGGAGGAGAACCCATCAGATGCGGTGCAATGCCCCATCTGTCGACGGCAGCTCAAGGATAAAACTCGCTTCTTTGACCACATCTCTAACATCCACAGAAGCTCCCAGAAATCTGACTGCACCTGCGACTTGTGTGGACTCATTCTGACCACTCGCCGGGCCGTGCGACTCCATAAACAGAGCCAACATGGGGTTAACTTTGGTGAGGTTGTTTGTGATGAATGCGGACGAAAATGTGAATATGATCGAATTGCCGTTCATTTGAAGACTCATTTGAAGGGTTCGAAGCGGTACCCTTCCGTTACTCGGTTTAACTGTCCTCACTGTGAGCGGCTGTTTTTGTCACGACAGCTCAGGGACAAACATTTATTCAGACAACATGCTGACGCGTCGAGCTAGCTGGGTCCCCGGGAACCTTCGTCATCGTGAACTTATTTTAACCAGGAAATTTACCTTTTTCATAGGGTACACGTACACGTTTGAAAAGCGCTTTGTTGCGGCCCGGTTAACCGTGAATTTTTGGGCCACTCCGATGGATAGGCTGACCCCTCAGACGTGCCTTGTTGCTAAGATGTTATTTTTTATTGCCCTTACGTGCTCTGGCCGATGTATGTATGCAGTTTTATGTATTATAGAGTAATTGGTTTGTATTGTGTTGGTGCCTAAATTAAACGCAATGATTGATTAAAAGCGTGAATTTATCAAAACGTACAGTAATTGTACTGCCAAGAATATATAATAGAGAAGCAAGAATGCTCCACGGCCGGCAGGGCTAACATGTGTTTCGTTGCGCCATTATTTGAGTTTAATATTCGAGGGCGCAAAAGTTTGTAAGTCTTGTCGGTTCAGACATTTCAATTTAACCAAGCTACCTATCTTTGTTAACGTGCAGTCTTTCTTTACAATGCCGTCTACTAGCGATTAGTGTGCAGAGATTTTCAGGTCTGGTTGGCGCGGCTTTCCAATTCTATTTCGACAACGCTCACCACTCTTCTTGGTTGCCACGGTCGCAGTCCACTACTTCGTCCTTCCCCTGGATCTTTGCACATAATCAGGGCTCCAATATGTTGTCTAAGTTTTGCACTCAAGAACAACATTGAATAGGCATTGTGCCAGTCGAGCAACTCCCCACCGAGTGCGAAGAAGAAGGCAGCATTAGCACGAATCTGTGGACGGCTTCGGTAAGACATTATGGCACACATAATACCACAATTCAGACATAAAATGGCCAGGTCCAGACCCACGATCAGCAACTTCAGCTCTCCCATTCCTCGCCCCACTCTGTGAGCACGTTTGTAGGACTGCCAGGTCTTCACATACATAATGACATAGAAACAGAATGATATGCTACCCAAAACAATGCATATCACTGCACAGGTGATCAGATATTGCCACTAGAATTTCCATCTTTGATTGGTGTACATAGAGCGCTGTTTAGCTGCGTATATACGCATAGCTATCACTGGGGATTTTCTCCAGTTACATAGTTCTTTAGTCTTATCGAAACTGGCTATACTTTTAGCTATGCTTTGAAACAATGTATTTGAGTTAATTTAAAGCATTTGAACCGAGTTTATCCAAATTTTTTGTCTTTTTCTCGAAAGTTTGCATAAGTTTTTTCCTATTTTACTTTTATAGAAACACCTTTTGGAAAACATTTTCTCTTCGAAAAAAGGAAAGGTTCTGACCGAACAGCCCCAGGTTCTATTTCTACTTACCTCAAACTCTGGATTCATCCACCTCACTCTGAGTTCTACTAGGACATCACTGTTGGTCTGGTTGTTGGCATGTCTAGGGACAAATTCGAACTCTTGCCACCAGAGAGGCATTGAAAACACTAGAGCAGGCAGAAGCGCTGACAAGGTGAAGTAGTGCAGCTGACTCTGAGTCCATGTCTAAAATTGAAGCGTTCAGACGAAGAAATGCCTCAGTCCACTTTTTGAAAAAATTGAGTTCTACTCGGCAGCACAATCCCCTAACTATAGACATGTTAAATACAAATTATTTCATCTGAAAACATTCCATGTCGCAAGTTACACCAACGCAATTTTTTAAAAGGTGCTCGAAATTCAGTTGAAGAAAAGCCTAAGTCCAAGTCAAGAGCCTCAATATTCACACCAAAAATTAGAACTTTGACCTAGACAGCTGTCTAGAAAGTTGATACACTAATACATACACTGTAGTATAGCTGAGTTCTCAAACGCCTGAAAAGGAATCCCAGATTTGATGCTTCAATTCGAAGTTACAGTAATCGATCTGCTTAACCATTGGATCAAAATTTCGAATTTGATATTCTGGCTTACTAATCAGAATTTTGACTTAAAAATCAGGGGTTTTAGAGTACTTCTTGTCTGATTTAAGAAGCATCGGTCGAATTGCGTTTTTGAAGAAAAAAAATTTTCGAGCCCCTTTCGGCCCCAATAGCTAATCTGTAACCCCTAAAATCTATGCTCTATATTTCAGATTATTGTAGCGCTATGCTTAAGGTACAGAATGGTGGGAATAATGCTAGCGTACACCTACGGGTTCTGGAGTAAATTAGCTAAACGGTTTAAAATCACAAAATTTTCCATCATTTACTAATGGTGATAAAATTTTGAAATGAAATTTCTCATTCAATAATCAGTGTTTAGACTTATAAATCGGGGGTCTTAGACTACTGATAGACTAGTTCAAGAAACTTTGATCAAATACCGCTTTTGAAGACTAAAATGGACCTTGGGCCACCTTTTGGCTCCTTATTCTGGAATCTCTCAACGTAGGTTTTACATTTCAAATTATTGTAGCTCTATTAATAAAGCTGCAGATTGATTGCAATTGCAAGATTGCTGGTCCACTACCCGGAGTTCTGGAAGGCAATCAAGCCTACTACTGATACTGCTCTGTTACTCTTTTTAAAACTTGTCAATATGGACTTAGGCTGTTTTATGGTCTAAACCATAAAACAGCCTAAGTCCACTATCACAAATTTTTAAAAATATGCAAATCAGGAAACATGTGGTGGCCCAAACTCAGGTGCAGAGTAGCACTGGTATGGGCCTCTTTTGGCATAATAAACTTTAGGGTATAGCAGTTCGCACAATTTATTTCAGGCTGGTCGAAAACTTTGAACGCGTTTTTCTCGTTTCATCTATTTATGGACTGAGGCATTTCTTCGTCTGAACGCTTCAATTGATCTATTCTTTTTCTTTCTCAATCTTGTTTATCGTTTATGCGGCCTATACTTGCTTATCATTGTTTATCTCCTCAAACAGTACGTTGAGGGCTCTTGTAGTGAGATGTGGATATTGATACATCTTCTGCTTGAACCTGATATGACTGAAGAGGTTGATCTATGTGATGCTGTTTTAGGTACAGGGATGCCAATAACTTGCAGTTAAACACTATAGGCTTTTTTCACTGAGTCAATACAGAGTAGAAAGATTAGATAAAAAGCACTTTTGCACATAAACAGGCAATTTAACAATAACGCTTACAAAACGCGCACTGCAATAACGATGTGCTACCCGAAAGGGTAACTATTACACGCTGACATATCAAATCAAACCTATAATTGCTACTAGCTGAACCAATACTTTTGACAGCTTTTGACTCTTAATGTTAACTTACATGTAGAAACACAACAGCACCCAGTCTGTTCACAGCCACAAGGAATGTTCCAAAAATCTGTGCTTTGGTTGAAAACCAACTGATAACCATATGAATTTTTGCCATCATTTTAGGCTGTAGGAGTGCCACGAGATTCCATCCTAAGCCCAAGCCTGCTAATTTCCAGTAAAACAGTTTATTCACCATGTGTATCATATCAATGAAACCAAGTAGAAAAAGTAGTCGATAAAATACACTATTGAAAGGTTCCTTATGACGATATTTGAATAGCGTTAGCATGAACACAATATACAGGCTTACAGATGGCCAGAAACACACGAAGAAAACCCATTCGTAGAGAAATGCCATGTTGAAATAACGCTAAAGTTCTTGGAAAGTTTACACCTGCGCATTGCGCAGTTGACAAACACGAAATTGATATATTGACGTAAACTGAACAATAATGATGAGAAATAGATAATTACAAGTAACTCATTCGTTCGGACTTGATTGAATTCCTAGAAATGCGTGCACATTTATGTTATACTCTATGTCCTACTGTAATTCTATCTCAACAGCACTAACTACAGATACTCGGAATACGCGTCTATGATTCTTCATTTCGCCAGTACTGCTGTGGACTTTCGTTACGCTTTTGCAAAAAATTAACGCAACAATGTGCTGTCTTAGTTTCGCGCTCAAGAAAATCATCGAGTAAGCATTGTGCCAGTCAAGCAGCTCTCCACCAAGAGCAAAGAAGGGCGCCGCTTTAGCTTTAAACTCTGGGTGGCTCCTGTGTGCCATAATAGCACACATCACGCCGCAATACAGACACAAAACGGCCAAGTCTACACCCAAGATCAACAGCTTGAACTCGCCAGTTCTCGAATCTGCTTGATGCCCTTGTCTGTACATCTTCCAGGTCTTCAGGTACGTGAAAATGTACATACAGGAGGACAACAAGCCCAGCACGCTGCAGAACACTGCACAGAAAATTAGATAATGCAACTGAAACAAATGAAATTAGAAATCAACAGTGATTTTGAAGACACCATCGTGCCTCAAATTCCGGGTCACCCCATTTCACCATTACTTCACCTTCTTTAGTGTGATTTTTCGCTTTCTTGGGCTTAAAAGTGAACTCCTGCCACCATAGAGGTGAAACCAACACAAAGGCAGGCAATAGTACAGCTCCAATAAAATATCTGAGCTGGCGTTCACTCCATGTCTGAATGGTTTAAGGTTTTCATTCACATAAATTATGAAACGCGAAACAAAACCTACATGGAAAAAGGCGACAGCTCCTAACCGATTTATTGCCACAAGAAATGTTCCCAAGATCTGTGCCTTTGTGCTGTACCAACTAATTAGCATGTGTAGTTTGGCTAAGGTGCTAGGATAATACATGACTACATGGTTCCAACCCAACCCCAAGCCGGCCAATTTATTGTAGAAGAGTTTGTTCACCATGTGAGTCATGTCTATCAGACCAAGTACGAAGAGAAACCGATAAAAGACACTGTTGAATGGGTCTTTGCTGCGATATTTGAGTAATGTTACCAGAAATATTACGTACAGGGCCACAGAAGGCCATACCAATGCAAACAAAATCCACTCGTACAGGTGTGCCATCCTTGACTGAATGCAAATTACTACATGCAACTGCCATTGATTTCGATATGGAACACCTGGTTTTCTTTGCACGACACTTAGACACAAAAGTTGTAGTTTTCCAGAGGCTAAGTACATTGCAACCGATATATCGCCAATAGTTGAGGTCACAAAAAATTTTGTTTTCGGTTGTGAGAAATTTATTTCCACAAGCCGTGTAGAGAGTCCATGTTTTCAGACAATGCATCCAAGAATATTGCAAAGATCAGAGATAATCCTCCTCATAACGGATTTTCTGGTGCAGTATTGCTAAAACAACAAGTCATTACGCGCATAAAGTCTTTCTTTTTTGCATACATTCAGTACCATACATACACTGTACGCAGACATGGGCAAAGGGGGCTGAGAGGGACTGCACTGTATGTATGGTAACGGAAAAAATGATCGCAAAAATTCACTTTGTCTGTTTTTCCGTTTTCGATACCATACAAAAGCAAGCAAGAGAGCTAGAAACGCGATTATGCAAATCAAAATCCCAATTGCTGTGCCATATCCTGATGAACTGGAGCTATCAACAGAACTGTTTCTGCTTTTGAAGGCTGTCACCCCTAAAATAGGTTTAATCAGAAAATTCCGTTCTGAACATTTTACCAATTAAGAATATCATTATACCTGATGGTGGCGCAAGCCGATAGGATATCTTGAAGCCTTTATGGTAACCCTGCACGCTTCGGAACACCAATTTGAGGTCAGCAGCATGATTAACTAATTCCAAATCTTTTATATTTTTGGGTTTTCCTTTCCAGCTGAAACATAGAAAATGCTATTGATTATATTCACGAATAGAGATGCGTTCGGGCCGGAATTTTCGGCCGGCCCGGCCCGTTTTCCAAAGTTTGCGGCCCGGCCCGGCCCGCTTTTTTCGGCTGGTTCCAAATGACCCACATTTAGCACTTTTCTGCTCTTTTTCATAGTTTTCCTCATTTATAGTTTTAATTTTTAACGATATATACGTTATTCAAAATCAAAGAAAATGAGGTCCAAAATTCGTTGATATATCAGAATATTAGAGAATAACCTTAAAAGAGCAAAATTATATTGAACTATACTGAAATCACAATAAAATACACAAAAATGCTCTGTATTTTATCATAAATTTTTAGAAATTTGGGCCGACCTGCGTGCGCATCTCTATCACAAATGCATTTTGACTCAATGTACAGCTGTACCTGATAATCTGTTTACCAGACGCCAAGTCATAAGCAGAGATCTGGTCGGATTGAGCTAAGTCTAATAACTCCATTTGCAGTTGGATACTTTTGCCTTCAGCTGCTTGAATCACAAAAACACAGACCATTTCAGGGCAGTATTGGTTAACGGTTTGAAAATTTGGAAATGTTAAGTGCTGCACATCTTCAGCCGCTATGTACATAACAGACGGACAAGCACATAAAGATTCTGAAAACTTTCAAATCAATTTGAGCTGTTGGTAGTTGATCGAGAAACCAACCATATTGGCACTGGAAAGTGAGCTCCTGATCACAAGGAGCGTCGTTGACACCGCCAGTGGACACGCCCGTAGTTTTGTAGTGCAAATTTGCACAATGTTCTCTGCCTCCCCAGTTGTCCGGTTGTTTCTTGGATCGCAGATAATTCCAGTGAATGTTTTCTGGATCAAACTGCAGTCCATTTGGTAGCCACCATTTCCAACCTTCTTCGTGCTCGAGACTTTGGTCCATATCTACCTTCAACATGCCGATCCAAGGCCCCACGAAGTGCTTGGCGTTCTAAAACAAGCAGGAAAAATCAGACTGACAAAAATGCCTTGCAAACTGCCACTGAATCCAGGTCGCTGAAAACGGAAGATGGGAAAGACAATGTACTGTAGGTAAATCGGCACGGGAGCTGCCGTTCTACTAATAATACATTCAATAGGTATGTACGTACAGAGTCGGTTAAAAAACAAACCAGCAGACTCTTTGTTGTGCAACCGTAATCAAACCGATTTGAATCAATCTTTTTTGACTGATAGATAAAAAATTCTTGAGAGATTGACAGAATTCTTATTAAAATACTTTGCTTAGTTCCTGAGATATTTGCCCTCAAAGTCATAACAGTGGTTTTGGCTGCAAACAAAAATGATTCCGCTGCACTTCAAATATGAATACATAATTTAAATAATTTTTTGAATAAATTTTATATTTTACCTGTTATAATTAAAGAATTTATTCATCTTTCATTCAAAAAAGGTTTACCTTAATTGGTTTAGATTTACGGTTGCTACGGCGAAAAATCTGCGGGTTTGTTTTTTGACGGACAGACCCGGTATACATACTGTACGTAGGTCAGGAACCACTGTTTGTAGCGAGGTAGCGGTAACCGTACCCAATTGAAGGGCTCTAGGCGGGCGAGGAATGGTCTGAGTGGTCCGAAAGGACAGTGGGAAGGGAACTTAAACTAAACACCGTATTGAAACTGAAAAAATACCCCTTTCGAAGTGATACTTCTGAATTCTTGGTTTAGTGCCAGAACTGTTGACCTGTCGTTGACCAGTGCCAGATGACCGGTTGGACCGCAGGTCTCAGAGGCGTTATAGTAATTTTTTCTCTCTAAATGTAGCACAAAGCAAGACTTCTTATGAAAGACGTGCGGACGATCTTGCATGTTACAAAAGTGCTCCATCGCTGAAACTTTTCTCTGTTACATTTGTCACACCCAAACTGAAAACTTACAGTTTTCTGATATTCCGGACCACATAGCGCCGTCAAATCGATCGAACTTGGCCGAAAAACTGACATCTGCTGCTTTTCGAATTATAATGCCGTTTCCCATTCCACTTATTAGCAGAGGAAGTGTGGGCTTAGTCAGCCTACAAATGCGATAGAAGAACCTCCTGCTTAACGCACAAAACAACCTGTAGACTAAAATCTGCTGTCCATTCTCCACTTGAAAGATGTCGACCGAATCATCGGAAGACCAACCGGACACTTGGCTGATTGTCAGCTTTATCGCTTCCCACGGATGACCGGGCTCGATGTCAAATTCGCATTCCTCCTCCGAAACATCGTCGGAAAGTTTGGCCGACTTCTGATCCAGCGAATACGTGTATAAACAGGCTAAACCAAGTTTACACAGACGTCGGTTTCGAGTGTTTTGTACCTGTGGAGAACTGGAGAATGACTATAGCGCCGACGAATAATAGCGATGCCAACATTATCTAGCGGACGAACTAGACGATAGGTTTTATTTTCTCTGCGCTCTGTTTTATATCGGCCTAGCAGACGTTTGAACGGAAGCTACGCAGAGATAAGCTGCTGGTTGTTTACGCTAAGTGGCTATATTAAACTTTGTATTTCATACTATTTTAAAACGTAAATACAGTCAGGCAGTTAACGCCGTTTATGGTACCGACACCATATAGGCTGCCCGCACCATATCAAGGGTTGCGCGGCCGCGCAAACCCGTCGAGTTTTTTGGTCGGGGGGGGGGAGCGTGGAGCGTTGATTATATGTTAGACCGTAGGTTATTGGTGTGTAGGTGGCGGCCGCGCATATAAACGCGATCGCGTATACCCTATTACTGCCGGTTTTAACTTTGATTTCACATTTTTCTTGGTTTGGGCGGGAGTTTGAATGTGTTGGTTTGTGGGTAGGCGGGAGGTTGAATCCATGTTTTTTCTTCTTTGTTTTTGGGATTTGTCGGCGGGAGTTTGAACGGGGTGATTGTGTTAGGGGAAGGTTTTAGCGGCTATTTTTTTTGGGTGGGGGAGTTTGAATGTGTTGGTTTGTGCGTAGGTGGGGGGTTGAATATACAGGGTGTCTCAAAAAAAATGATCACATTTCTTTTTACTGCCTTTTCCGCAAATTTTGACCAAATAGGCTGAAATTTGGACCATAGGTGCCAAAGTTCGGGGAATTTTATGTGTTAAACTTTGGTGCACTAGGCTTGACTCATTCACAAGAAATTTCAAAAAAAGTGAAATTTGGTAATTTCAATAGTGAAATCGACGGTCACCAAATAAAACGTTACATTTCATTATCGCCTAAACTCTAACGATAGCGTTGGAGTTCATGCGTCAAGTTTTTACACACGAATTACCCTGAATTTCTGCGTTTACACTTCAAATTTCATCCAATTCCGACAAAAATTGGGAAAGATACAGGGAAAAGAAATGTTTCCATTTTCTCGGTGACCGGATTTCACTATTGAAATTACCAAATTTCACTTTTTTTGAAATTTCTTGGGAATGAGTCATGCCTAGTGCAGCAAACTTTAACACATAAAATTCCCCGAATTTTGGCACCTATGGTCCAAATTTCAGCGTATTTGATCAAAATTTGCGGAAATGACAGTAAAAAGAAATGTGATCATTTTTTCGGTGACCGGCTTTCACTATTGAAATTACCAAATTTCACTTTTTTTGAAATTTCTCGGGAATGAGTCAAGCTTAGTGCACCAAACTTTAACACATAAAATTCCCCGAATTTTGGCAGCTATGGCCCAAATTTCAGCCTATTAGGTCAAAATTTGCGGAAATGGCAGTAAAAAGAAATGTGATCATTTTTTTGAGACACCCTGTATGTTTCTTCTTTTTTGTTTTTTTGCTTTGTGGGCGGGAGTTTGAACGGGGTGGTTGTGTAGGAGAGGGTTTTAGTGGCAGATTTTTGATTTTGTGGCTAATGCCTCGTCCGTGCTAACTACCTGCTGTTTATTGAGTTAATCCTGCTAATTCTAGGTAGGTTGTTAAGTCGCAAATAGATATGCAATTCCGCATAGTGCTTGGGGTCTGAAAAATACCGGCTTATCGGGTATTTTATGCGGGTAATGCGTAAAAAATAGCGGATACAGATACCTCCAAAAGTGCAGAGTAAAGCAGGGCTCAAATCCATTTCAAAGCGTCGTAGTACAGTCCCACCCGCATAAATGTTCTCCGTTTCCAGTCTCCTTGCATTTCATTTTGGTGATTGAGTTGCGAGGCTGATGCCAATCTAAGCCGTCTTAACTAAGGAAACGAAGAGTCCGAAAAGAGGTAACAGTCAACGGGTAGAGAGGGGAACGTTTTGGGTGGATTGGAGACCGGGTGTCGTTTTTGTTTTGGAAAACAGGGCATCCTAGATGGCTAGTTTTAAGTCGATAGATGCTTACCAAGAGGCTCGGTTAGGTTTGAAAGATATAGGGCCTATTGTGCATTTTCCAAATAAAAATCGGCAGCGATCGATTAAGTTACACTTGACAGGACATGGTTGCGCGACAGGATGTCTAACAGTGAATCGCTTTTCAGAAGAGCGGAGAAGTCATGTGCTTTCATTTCTGGTACAGGAAGCCGGAGCTGTCCCGGAATGTTGCGCCGGGTGAGGTAGTGTTGCCAAAGATGCGGTCGGGCGGCAGAACGACGGTGTATCGGAGTGATGAAGGCGAGACCACGTCTGAGCCGGTTGAGCGGCAACATACTGTAGTGGGTTAGTAATTAACATGCATTTCGCGAGAAAGTCAGCTTAGGGACGGCAAGTTGGGTCATCTCACCGATCCGGCTAAAATTTAATGAGCATAAACTAGACCACGAACGATGACCTTCGGCGCCTATTAGAAGAAAAACACCCCCCTAGAACCGGAGCTACACCCCCTCAAAGTTGGCTCGCCAGCCGTTTTTTGGCCAATTTTTGGACCTCTAACGACCCAAATTCAAACGTGTGCCGTTTGCGCATTTCTAAACCGACAGCTTTCACATGCCCACCAATCGATAGCTATTTCAAAATACTTTAAATCCCCCACTCAACTTTTTCCGTATCTTACCAGGTTAGCAAGTTATTTTCCGAAATGTACCAAAAATGACAAAAATGCACCCTCCATTTTTTGCAAATATTCGCCCATAACTCCAGCCACAGAAGCGTGGGCCACCTGGAACTTTCTTCAAAGTTAGCTCATAACTGGCCAAACATAATCCACACAAATTGGTCAAAATCCAAGGGGTGATGCGGGGGGGGGTTTGGCCCCCTCAAAGGTTTCCAGAAAAAATTTTTTTGCTCAAAATTAATTTTAAAGTAGTTTATCTGATGCAGTTTGATGAGCTGATTACGAATATGAGCTCCGTTTGGCTAGACTCTGCCTGGATCGGGTGATATTCAAGTCCAAATTTCCGAAAATCAATGCCCCCCTGGTGAGCATATCTTTTGATGGCTAGCCTAAACCGAGTCAAGGGGCAGTTTTCTAGACCTAATTTAGCCTGCTGAGTTTAAAACTAACTTCATTTTTGCGCTACGACCTCCCGTTCGTGAGTTATGGCCAGTTGAAAATCACTACTTCAAAAAAGTGCAATTTTGGTGGTGCTCAAAAAATCATTTTTTTTATCCAGGCCCAAAATTTTATTTCTGACCAGCTCACCGGATGTACTTTTGCCCACTGATTCCAAAAATGACTTCAGTTTTGCTCTAGGAGGTCTGCTTCTCGAGATATGGCCGTTCAAAGTTTCGCGGCAAATCTGCACTTACAGCTCTCACTCTGTTTTGACCTTCAAAATGGACTGCGTCGATTAGAGCCGCTATTATTGCTTTGGCGCTGTTCTACTAGATATAAATTTCTTCGCTACATCCGAAAATGACCCATTTTTTACTGTATGACATCTCCTTCAAGAGATACGACCATTCAAACTTTTGCGGCAAATTCATACCTAAATCGGGTATGACCTGCTAGCGGGCTGTCTCCATTAGTACCGCGTGTGGTCTTTGTAAGGCTGTCATGCTAGATAGATTTTCATGCTTTGTGTTATCTTCAGCTCGCCTTTGCTGTTCCACCTCAGCTTGCAAAGTTTATTTCTGTCTGACCTACCGAATCCGCCCCACAAGCTGTCCAAAGACTCTGCTCCACTGCCCCTCCTGGTAAATTACTTGTTTTCTGATTGGTACGCCTTTGTTGGCGCCATACATGGGCCGGGGGGGTAAGGGGGGTATATCCCTCCCCTCGGTCGGCCATACCCCCCCTCGGCCGGCCATACCCCCCCTCCCCCACCCCCCCTCCCGGAGGGAGGAAATTTTCGCTTATTTAAGGCAAAATAGGCGTTTTTTGGCCTTTTTTCGGGTGGGGACCCCCCCCCCCCCCCGAGGTCTCACCCCCCCCCCCACCCCCCCTCCGGATTTTTCCGGCCCATGTATGGTTGGCGCTACATAAGTGATGTGAGCACCACCTGTGATCTCTGTTCAACTGTGGGTTCAACTGTTCAACGCTCTCTGGGCAGCTGTGGCGGAATCGCAGGTTGTAATAAACGAGGTCAATAGCGTCGTGCGAGGCAGGAGACCTGAATTCATCGAGTTGAAATACACATGAGCTTGTTTGTTCGAGAGGCATTCAACAGCAGATCGCAGGCGAAGATGAAGTGGCAAAAATTCTGTGGAAAAAATGTTTGCACATTGGAAACCCCTGTGCCTACAGCAGAACGATACAGAGTACAGTGACTGCAGCTATGAAAAATTTATTGAGCAACATCTGTTTCAAGAGATCGCCAGTCATCTGAATCAAACATATGACATCGCGTTTGACAAACGGCTGGGTACGTTACTGCAGAATACCTGTCCCAAGCCTTCTACAGAATTTGATGCTGATCATGACCATAGCAAAAACGAAACTAAACAAACAGGCCATCTTGGCGCCAAGATGAATGTGCAGAAGCTCACTGAAAAAGCACCAATGATTGGAACAAACAACACAAAACAATTTGTCTTTGAAGAAATGCTTGTTGGCGGTGAAAATGGAAACGAATACCAAGTGAATTTAGTCGAGAAATGGCAGTCTACACCAGGTTGCAAGCCGTTTCTGTTTAATGAATACTTCATGTTTCTCAAACGTGCCACTGATACAAACAAGCTCGGAAACAGTACTACAGGGCAGGCGGCACTTTGCAAGTTTTCCACTGGAAAATGAAATCAGACTGCTTGACATGGGAGGAGGCCATTTCACACATTGAGAGAAATCTTCAAGTTACAAACGACTCAGACAAAGATGAAGTGGCAAATTTCTGTGGAAAAAATGTTTGCACATTGGAGACCCTATGCCTACAGCAGAGCAACTGTGACTGCAACTAGTTGTGGCTATGGCCCAAAACGCAGTTTTTGGGAATTGGTAGAGACGACTAATACAGAGGAACTTGAAGGTTTTTATGCCTTTTTCATCTCTACTCATAACAGGCAAGTCTTCAGACAGCTTGTGGGGTGGATTCATTGTGCTTTTCTTTGAATTTTGTTCCACTCATAACAGGCAGGTAAGTCTTCGAACAGCTTGTGGGGTGGATTTATTGTGTTTATCATTGATCTCCGTCTCCTGCTCGTAACAGGCAAGTCTTTGGACAGCTTGTGGGGCGGATTTGGTAAGTCAGTCAGAAATAAACTTTGCAAGCTGAGGTGGAACAGCAAAGGCGAGCTGAAAATAACACAAAGCATGAAAATCTATCTAGCATGACAGCCTTACAAAGACCACACGCCAGCCACGGAGACAGCCCGCGAGCAGGTCATACCCGATTTAGGTATGAATTTGCCGCAAAAGTTTGAATGGTCGTATCTCTTGAAGGAGATGTCGTACAGTAAAAAATGGGTCATTTTCGGATGTAGCGAAGAAATTTATATCTAGTAGAACAGAGCCAAAGCAATAATAGCGGCTCTAATCGACGCAGTCCGTTTTGAAGGTCAAAACAGAGTGAGAGCTGTAAGTGCAGATTTGCCGCGAAATTTTGAACGGCCATATCTCGGGAAGCAGACCTCCTAGAAAAAAATTGAAGTCATTTTTGGAATCAGTGGGAAAAAGTACATCCGGTGAGCTGGTCAGAAATAAAATTTTGGGCCTGGATAAAAAAAATGATTTTTTGAGCACCACCAAAATTGCACTTTTTTGAAGTAGTGATTTTCAACTGGCCATAACTCACGAACGGGAGGTCGTAGCGCAAAAATGAAGTTAGTTTTAAACTCAGCAGGCTAAATTAGGTCTAGAAAACTGCCCCTTGACTCGGTTTAGGCTAGCCATCAAAAGATATGCTCACCAGGGGGGCATTGATTTTCGGAAATTTGGACTTGAATATCACCCGATCCAGGCAGAGTCTAGCCAAACGGAGCTCATATTCGTAATCAGCTCATCAAACTGCATCAGATAAACTACTTTAAAATTAATTTTGAGCAAAAAAATTTTTTCTGGAAACCTTTGAGGGGGCCAAACCCCCCCCGCATCACCCCTTGGATTTTGACCAATTTGTGTGGATTATGTTTGGCCAGTTATGAGCTAACTTTGAAGAAAGTTCCAGGTGGCCCACGCTTCTGTGGCTGGAGTTATGGGCGAATATTTGCAAAAAATGGAGGGTGCATTTTTGTCATTTTTGGTACATTTCGGAAAATAACTTGCTAACCTGGTAAGATACGGAAAAAGTTGAGTGGGGGATTTAAAGTATTTTGAAATAGCTATCGATTGGTGGGCATGTGAAAGCTGTCGGTTTAGAAATGCGCAAACGGCACACGTTTGAATTTGGGTCGTTAGAGGTCCAAAAATTGGCCAAAAAACGGCTGGCGAGCCAACTTTGAAGGGGTGTAGCTCCGGTTCTAGGGGGGTGTTTTTCTTCTAATAGGCGGCGAAGGTCATCGTTCGTGGTCTAGTTTATGCTCATAAAATTTTAGCCGGATCGGTGAGATGACCCAACTTGCCTATGGGCCATAGTTAACTAAGCTGACTTTCTCGCGAAATGCATGTTAAGGATGACAAAATAATGCTCGCGGAAATATTAACTGAAGTTTAAATTATGCTTGCCAGCAACCCCCTCAGGACACTCGCGTCATTGTCAGTGCAAGCGGAGGCAAGAAAGGGGAGATGTGTGTATCGGAGTTGAATGGTGGGTTCTACTGAGCGGTCATAACCGATATCCGGATCGCTACCGAATGGGTCCGTAAATGATTATGGCTTTGTCCCTGAGAGGTACGGCGCATGTCCTAAATAGCATTAGAAAAGGCAACACCGAGAACAAATGAGCGCAATTTTGCTTTCTCAAATTTAACTGTGGCTTAAGCAGTACGAAAGAACTGGATCTTTTTTACTCTTATTGTACACGTAGGTAGATAGTAGTAACGTTGCTGAGAAAGGAAAAGTGGATACATAAAAGGACAGAAGTTTGAATTTTAAGTTTGAGGTCAAAATCGGGTACAGCTACTGTTGTTTGGGTATGGAATTTTGAGGAATCGGTTCGGTGTGGGTTCGGTATAGCCAATCAACAGTACACCGACTATGGCAACTCGGTAGAAAAATGTCCGGCAGCGATGTTCTGTCCGACGGAGGACTTGCTGCGGATTCCGGCCCTGGCAATACCATGCCGACTTGACCGTGCCGCGCCACCTGATGAAAGGGGCTGGAGAAATTGGAAAATATGATTGTTTGTGTGTTTCGTCGCCAGCAGAACACTGGTACAATGATTACAGGAAGAATGTATCCTGAATTAAAAAAAACTCATTCCTGAAGTGTATTTTGATGGATGGTCGTGCCCTGCGCTTCGGGTTTTAAAATTAACAGAAATTACAACTTTTAGCAGCCTACAGTATGTAGTCAAGCGAGCAATGCGAAAGATGTTCGAGAATTTAGCTTCAGAAGGAACAAGTGTCACCAGACATACAGTTTTATGCGACAAAGGACTCTGTACGTCAGGAATCAACTGTTCTTGTTACTAAGTGGACCTTTTGCTGGTCGCTACATTTTTAGCCTACTCTTTCCGCGCTTGGTCCTGTTTGTGTTGCGGTAGCAAAATTAGTGTTCAAAAACGACTTTAAAGCGATTCTAAGCATAAAATTGACAGAAATTACAACTTTTAGCAGTTTAAAGTACGTAGTCGCGCGACCAGTGCCAGAGATGTTTCAGAATTTAGCTTCAGAAGGAACAACTGTCACCAGACATACAGTTTTATGCGCCAAAGGACTAGTGTTTCCGAGTAAATTTATTTTGAAATTAAATAACTATTAATTTGCTTGCTCAGCCTTCAGAAGAAAATAACTTGCTATTAATTTGCTTGGTACCTAAATTCTGAAATTTAATTTGATACAAATTTGTTATTTGATATGAATTAAATATAAATTTGCTAAAATCAATACTCAATTCCTGAGGAAACAGCTCAAAACCTGGGTCTTGTCAGTCCAAACTGAGTTGACCTTTCTTCAGATGGCGACAAATGGTCCAGAAATTAGCATTTAAAGAGTTGATGTCTTTGCTATAGGCATGAACAAGGTAATCTTTTGGTTGAACTTGTTGTTTTGAAGCCAGACTTTGGATAGTGAAGCTGCCAAAACAAAGCAAATTTATATCAAATTCATATTAAATTTATATCAAATTTCTAGACCAATTTTACGAATTTAATATAATTTTAATTTGTTTGACAGTCATCGCGAGAAATTTAATTTGTTATTAAATTGCTATTTACTAGGTGATTTTGGCCAAAACAATTTAATTTTGTTATTTAATTTTAATTTGATCGGAAACACTACAAAGGACTCTGTACCTCAGGAACCAACTGTTCTTCTTAGTAAGTGGACCTTTTCGTGGTCGGTCTATTTTTAGCGCAGTCTTTCCGCGGATGTTCTTGTTTGCGTTGCCGGCAAGGGAAAGGGGTTGAATTCCTTTCCACCAAAGAGTAATAAAGCCCCAAATCCTCTAGTACATGCATTGTACGTATCACACTAGTACGTAAAGCAACTGTGATGTCACAATACAACCATGCGTATTTCAACCTTTACTCCAGGTACTACCGACCACTAAAACGTCCGGAAATTCCACGCAAAGTTGCGTATGTTCCATCCGCCAGGTCCCGTCGAGTTTTTCCACACTAACATCCCCGACCAATGAAACGTTCGGAACATGTTCCCAGATTAAAATCGACACGAAAAGGTCCGGAAATTCACACCCCCTCCCCCAACTGACAGAAAAGCAACGGAAGCAAGACTAGCCTAAAAATACAACGACCACAAAAAACTCGAGGGCGCTACGTGGTCAAAGGATTACATGACTCAGTCAGTACATATTCGCAAGAATACAGACTCACGACGTTCTCAATTACACCCCGCCGGAGACGATGGGCCATCCAGCCAGCAGGTCTTCAAAACAATATACAATCGACACCTCATCAATGACACGTCGAATTAGGCGTTACTCGAGGCGGTACCGTACACACGAAATAATATCCACTCACCACCTTCTCAATCAAGGTGGCAACTACACTCTACCCGACGTGCACACGAGATATTCCCAATAATATATAATTACGACCTCGTCAATCACTCATCAACGTAGAGAATACTTCATCAATACAGCACACAATCCAACCACAATCAAACCATCAAGTACAACTTCGATCACGTATATAGTAGACATTCTCTCAGCAGTGTCAACAATCTACAATCACCCCCTGATCGCTCAAACTTCAACGTAACGTCCTCGAGTCCTTTTCTCCTATTTTTATTTTTTATCCTAGCCTTGCTCCGATTCCTCTTCTTTCCATTACCAGGGGAAGGGAGAGGGTGGTAGCGCCCTCGAGTTTTTTGTGGTCGTTGTATTTTTAGGCTAGTCTTGCTTCCGTTGCTTTTCTGTCAGTTGGGGGAGGGGGTGTGAATTTCCGGACCTTTTCGTGTCGATTTTAATCTGGGAACATGTTCCGAACGTTTCATTGGTCGGGGATGTTAGTGTGGAAAAACTCGACGGGACCTGGCGGATGGAACATACGCAACTTTGCGTGGAATATGGTACCGGAGATTTCCACTTAGTATCCCACCCCACTTAATAACCCACTGGGATATTACATGGATGCTTGTTCCGCTTTATATCCCATGGGATATTACTTGGCGGCAATGTTTATGTCAAATTTGTAATAGTTTTCTTTACACACGCATACTATATGCATGATAAACCATTGTTCCGGTTAATATCCCATGCCGTTTCCAGTTAATATCCCATGGCTTTGTCCAGTTAATATCCCTGGGATATTAACGGGCGGCAATGTTTTCACTGAGAAACGTGATTTTCCGTGTTATACCCCCTGGGATACTAAGTGGAAAACTCCGGTACGGATACCGGTACCAATGCGAAGGTAGGGGTACCATATATGGTACCACCACAGGCCTCGAAGGTGGGGGTACCATATATGGTACCACTACCCTTGGTACCGGTACCATATATGGTACCGGCACCTTATATGGTGTCGGTACCATAAACAGCGTTAAGTGCCTGACTGAAATAGGGGGAACGCACTCTAAAATCGTTTTTCCAATCAATTTTAATTAATTAACAAACAATTACTGTACAGTGGTACTTATCAACCAAGGGTTTATAAGAAAACCAAAAACATTGGACACTTCTCTTAGTTATCGTGATAATCTTCGACGAAATATGGAATGATTTGCCGTTGTAGAAATTCAGCAAAAATTTCGTGAACTTGCTCAGAAATCAGGTTGTGCAGCAATAAAGCGCAAGAAATAAGGAAATTCCGGTAAATTATGGCGCAGCGCATCGACCGACCGACACCGGTCGGCCGGTCGGCCGGCCGCTGAGTGGCACATTCTTACGTACTGTAGGTTGATACAACAATCCAAAATGAAATAACATTTATTACATCTTGGCTACCGTAACCACTACTAACGAATCGATAATTGGCAATTGTTCCAACAAGTCCACCGCGAAGTCTATCATACACGCGCCGCGCAAATAACAACAGTTCGCTTCAACACCAGAAATTCAAAAAAATACATGATTCCTTCCAGAAGAAACTAAACTAATCATGGTCGGTAAGCTTTAAAATAAGAACGCCGTAAACGGCTTGTATCAATCGATAATTGGCAACAATCCAAGCAAGCGCAACAGCGAATAATCAGCACCAAATCGTCAGAATTATTTATATTAGTATAATTATTGTAAAAAATGAGCGCTTAGTATAAGCAAGCATCAAAGCTCAGCTTTGGAATTAAAAAAACAACAAAGAATTCGGCCTTCTCACAAAGCTACCGTAACAAAGGAATGGTCCGCGCACGCGCGCCATTAGTAAAAAGTAGCATTATCATAATCGTAATCGTATGTACAATCCGCGAGAACCAGTAGCAGTTTGGTAACAAAAGTATAAAGATATACAAAAGAAGAGAAACCATCGACAAAACGCAGGTAAATTGAGATAGCGGAGCATTTGGCAAAACTCGAAGAAGACAGGACCGCCTATTTTGACTGTTTTGGCAAGAGCTTTTAAAATAAGCACAGCCTTCTAACTGACTGTTGATACCGGCTTTACCACTTAAGGGGTGCGTCGCCAGAAGGGGGACGATTTAAGGGGGGTCAGACGAGGGTAGAGTCGTTGTTGGGGGGTTCGACACGTGGCACAACTGCTGTCTGAGGATGAAGCTATGGCCGTGGTATAGGGCGGGGGCGGAGAATCGGGAGGGTGCACAGGTGCGCTGGCACGACGCGGCGCGGCGGATCGTCGCTGAGTTTCCTGACCGAGACGCTGACGCAGCGAGCTGACGCGCTCGCGGGTGGTGCGCGTGCCATCGTAGGTCATCTGACGCACGTCCTGTGCACACACAGCCGGCACTAATTCGCTGATCTCTCTGTGACAGTCGAATATTGATAGACAGGTGGAACCCAGGTTACGGTAGGCGTCGGCCATGCCCTGAAAATTACGTTTGAACAAAAACAGCGAGAACGCGTTAGTCTGAGATCGATTTTTTTCGAATTTTTTTCATTTATCTCTACAGGCATTTGCTTTGGTAATAGCCTTCTTAACGTTTGAGTACAATTCTTCATAAAAAACTTTACCCCCCTTCGATTTTTCTGCCAAGTAATTTTTTCAGCAAATTTTTGCGATTTTTTACAATTTCAGACACAAAAATTGCCAAAATCGCCTGCAAAACAGCACTTTTTACTTGTATTTCATACCAAATTAGCGATTTTTGGCGATTTTTTTACCAAAAAATTGCGGTTTTTCTATTTTTGAGCTTTTCTTAGTGCCCAACCCCCTCCCAAAATTTTGGCTCAGACCCCCGGCCGGCGCCAGACCCCCCCAACCCCCCTTCGGCGGATGACCTGTTACATGTATGCCGTACTATCATACATGTAACAGGTCATCCGCAGAAGGCGAAGGGGTTTGGAGGGTTGGGGGGTCTGGCGCCCGGCCTGGGGTGTCTGAGCCCAATTTTTGGGAGGGGGTTGAGCCCTAACAAACGCTAAAATGTCGAAAAAATCGCAATTTTTCGTCTAAAAACCGTAAAAAATCGCTAAGCACAAAACAACTTAAAAGTGCTGTTTTACAGGCGATTTTGACAATTTTTGTGTCTGAAATTGCAAAAATCGCGCAAATTTGCTCAAAAAATTGCTTGCCAGAAAAAACGAAGAGGGGGGCGGAAAAATCGTCCTGGGGAGGTCCCCATCCTGGGAGTTTGGCCTAAGTCGGGTGGGGATAAACCCCCAGACCCCCTGTTACATGTCTGGGTACCATGGTGCCACTAGCCCAGGTACCGGCACCTTATACGATGACAGTAGTACCGTAAACGGCGTTAAGTGCCTGACTGCATAAATGGGCCGGAAAAATCCGGAGGGAGGTATGGAGACCTCGGGGGGGGGTCCCCAAAAAAAGCATATTTTGCCTTAAATAAGCGAAAGAGGGGGAGGTGGGCGGGGGTGTGGCCGGCCGAGGGTGGTATTGGCCGGCGAAGGGAGGGGTATAGTCACCCCCATGTATGCCTGACTGTTATTGATAGCGTACCATGGCCGTGGCTTACTCTTCCCCTCGGCCGTCCATACCCTCCCAAATTTTGGCCACCAATTTTCGGTGATTTTTTGTGAAACTTGCTGAACCTCTGAAAACTGATCCTACTTGCATTTTGCCGGCCCATGCATGACTGACTGAGAGTGGAGGTAGAAAGTGGTCTAAGCTCACTGACATACCTGCATGGTCTGTCTGAATCTAAACATGCGGACCACTTGCAACTCTGCCTTCGTGTCCTCCAGCAACCGCTCGGCCGCCTGTCGAGCTTGCGTGGCCTCCTTCAAGTGGTGCTCGCAGAGTCTGACGTTGCCGCCCTTCTTCCACTCCCGAGCCTTCTTCACCTCCTTCGCCAACTTCGCCTCCTTCTCTGCCAGCTGCTGCACGTGTCGCCGCCCTTCTGCCAGAGTTTTGTCGCAGTCCGTTATCTTCTGCAGCTGCTGAAACAAACACACGCAATGGACACTCAGTCAAAGGAAGCCAGACAGACAATAATGGACTAATACAGTCAGGCACTTAACGCCGTTTATGGTACCGACACCAGATTCGTACCGGTACCTAGCCTACTGGCACCATATATTATGGTACCTCTACCCATGGCCATAGGTGCCGGTATACATGTATATCATAGTGTCGGTGCCAAAACGGCGCTAAGTGCCTGACTGTAATATAGCTCTACACTGTCCGTAAAAATACAATCCAGCACACTTTTACTGAAGCAACCGTAAAACTCAACCGACTTGAATGGATCTTTTTTGAATGAAAGCAAGGTAAATTATTGAGACTGTTGAAATTTTATTAGCACACCCTACTCAGTTCCTGACTTATTTCCCCTCAAATTCAAAACAGATTTTTGGCAAAAAACAAGAGCGATTATTATTATTCCTTTGTACATAATGAAGAAATTTATCTACTAGTCGGCACTCACACAACACACACACACACACAGACACAACCGCTCGACAACTCAACAATACAAACACTCACACAAAACTATCAAATTCTTCATCTAAAACAGGTTCCTAACGCCGCGGACCAATGAGGCCACTGATGAAGCACCAAGCGTGTGTATCACCAGCTAGATCTCGTTAGCCCTCAGCAGTAGGAATTTGATTTATTAAGGAGTGCGACGGAATAACAAAAATCGCTCTTGTTCATTGCCAAAATACTTTATAACCTTGATGGCAAATATCCCAGCAAGTAAGCAGTGTCTCAATAAAAATTTCATCAATCAATCAAGAATTTACCTACCTTTCATTATAAAAAGATTGATTCAAATCGGTGGAGATTTACGATTGAATCAGTAAAGAATCTGCTAGGAGGTGTATTAACGGACACTGTACAATACCACCTTATTAGCCTTTCTGAAAAGCGAACAATAGTTCCACTTCGCGTTTGAGTTCTTCCAGAACTATTTTACAAGAATTCTCGCAAGAGTCAACACATCCGCTTTACCCTCAAGCAGAGTTCCATCTGTTGAGCGAAGTTGTTCTGTTGATCGGCCCAAATCTGGAAGAGTTCGTTGGTCTGGAAGGCCACGTCCTTGATGGCGGCGTTCTCGTCTTTCAGAGTCCATTTCAAGAGCGCCTCGGCGGCCGACCTCTGACTCTCGGCGCTCAGTCGCACCGCTTTGGTGACGTTCTGGAACTCGTCGCAACAGACCGCCAGCTCGGCCGACTGTTCGCTGGGCGCCGGGAACATGAGTCGGTTGGCACTGCGACGCATGGCTTTACTGGCTCTCTCCATTGCCTCTGCACCTCTGACTGACTGAGCCGGCTGATTAGTAGGTAGCAATTAGTTAGTCAAAGCGTAGCAGCAACACTAGTCTAAGCTCGCACCCATTACCAGCGATTTGTGAGGTAGATTGAGGTCTGCAAATAAAGAATCGCCGGTTTTCTGAACGTACTACGATTTTATTTGGTTAGGGTAAACTGCTCAGCTTGCATGTTAGATGTTTCCCAAGCCTGGAAAGCAAAATGGCCAGGAAAGGTGCAACAGAATTTTTGGCAGTCTATAAGCGATATCAAACTCATCGATAATCGAAATTGTGATACCGATATTTCGAGTTCAATAGCAGTATTGACCAGTCTTCCCAGAACAGTCAGGCACTTAACGCCGTTTATGGTACCGACACCATATAAGATGCCGGCACCATATATGGTACCGGTACCTTATGTAGGTAGTGGTACCATATATGGTACCGTCACCATATATGGTACCGGCACCCATGGCCATGGGTAGGGGTACCATATATGGTGACGGTACCATTTATATGGTACCGCCGCAGTCGCCGAACGTGGGGGTACCATATATGGTACCACTACCCTAGGTACCCGTACCATATATGGTACCCGCACCTTATATGGTGTCGGAACCATAAACGGCGTTAAGTGCCTGACTGTAGAAAGGCAATACCAGCCTCGAATTTAATTGAATAGTTGGCAAAATATTAGAGGCATACGTGTGCTAGAATAGGCACCCCCGACCCAAAAATACAAGTACATACTAATGGCAGCTCCTGTATTAAACAAACTGTCTCAGAAATAACTAATTTTTTGTTTAAAATTCGCTTGAAAACCCTTTGGAAACGGAATTTGGCGTTTCCGCTGCTGATATTAAAGAGGAATCAGTGTTTTTGTAAGTCCCTTTTATAGTTTTTTGCTTGTTTTTAGCTCTAAAACGTTATTTGGCAGCTTAAAATAGCGATTTTTAGCCTCCATACTAAGAAAAACGTGCTAAAAACGCATTTCCAGGCATTTTGGAGCTTTTTGAAATGTTGGATGGACCCGCTCTGGGGGAAGCCCCCACAGTCGACCACACCTGACGGAACCCCCCCCCTGCTCACAACCCGGACCTGTTACATGTATGATTAGAGGGACTAGAAAAATAACAGAAAGTGAACCTAATGCATAACATGCATTTTGCGACAAAGTCAACTTAGTCCATAAGGGAAGGTGTTCGAGCATTTTTCGAGCTGGTTATAAAACCATGTTAAAAGAGACATCAAACGAACACCAATGCATCTTCCAACATCGACACCTCTAGAAACAGAGCTATACCTTCCAAGGTAGGCAGTGCACTGTTGGGCATTTTTTACCTTACCATGCTCTACTCAAATTAAGGGACACGAATTTCTCAAATTAAGGGACACCATGCAAGCACAGTAAACGGCCGAGAAATAGAGGCCCAAAATTTTGGCTCAGACCCCCCGGGCCGGCGCCAGACTCCCCCTAACCCCCTTCCCCTTCGGCGGATGACCTGTTGTAACATGCATGGGTCGCGGAGATTTTGGTGGATTGGGTCAGGAACAAAAGTCGGCTTCAGGTGGGTGGGTGGGGTCGTTTAGGAGGGTCGAGCCCAAGTTGGGGGTGGGCAAACCCCCTGGACCCCTCGCGGCCACATGTTATGCTTGTTGTAAGCATAGATAAACTAAAAGACGTAGGTAGTATAGACTACAACGAAGAACGATAAAAACAGCAGAACACAATTCTCAATAAATGTGTTCGTATCAAACAAGCAGACGTTCCAAACACAGATAGCCAAGCCCAGCAGACAGCCAGACAGATGATCAAATTTTCCGATAAGACACCGCTCCTTTGTCCAAAACCAACAGCACAGCGGCGTGAAATGCGGGAAAAACCGACGCGCTCGGCGTCGGTCGGTGCTTTGTTTTCGGAGCGCTAGCGCAGATTGAAATGGATTGGCGCCAAATTCGAAATTCTAATCTTTGCTTGCAGCTTCAATCGTGGATTTGATTTGTGTATAGGTATAGGAAAGTGAAGACAAAAGTAGAAAGTTGATGTAAGTGAGGGAAGAGAACAGTAACAAAGGACTTTAGACATCACGGAAGTATTATATGTAGGCGTTACTTTCTTTAATGCTGATTATTTATGCATATAGGCATAGCATAGACGGAATTGCTAGCTGCTGCACGATCCGTATCAAAACCTCAGAAGAACAGTGCTGTTTTCAATCACGATCAAGACTTTCTCAGCAAATATAATCTGCACTCTTATGAACAAAGACGGTATCCCATATTCATTCTAAAATTGCTCCACGTCCACAAACATATCAGGAGACAAAGAAAAATATAATTGTTTGTGTTCTAGCAAGCAATACCCATAAAAAAGTGTCGTGAGAATTCCGGAATCGTTACTCCAGGTCCAGTTCAGTTAGAGCCGCGACTTAGAGAAGAAACAATTTTGGAGAAATTCTCAATGTACTGTCGATATTTTTTGTGATTTTTTTGTAAAATAATTCTGTAGAAAAGACAGAAACCCCCGATAAGTCGTCATCTCCGACGTTTGCCCTTCTTTCACTGCCAAGCCACTCAACTCAGCCATGCTGTTTGGTGAAAGCCAGTCATTCTAAGAGAGCGCCTGGCATGTTGACTTTATAGTGCCCCGGTGTGAAGAGGCCTTCCAGCATAGCTGGTCTCTTAACATCTTCTGACGTCATCGATCTTCTCCTCCAATGCGGCATGCTTTCTGTGGTCTGGGTTGGGCTTTGTGCTGACGACAAACTGTTTGCGGGAAGAAACTTGCCCCGCCGAGTGGAAGAGCGCATGACCACGCGCAGAGTGGCTTTGCGGCCTAAGCCACTACACCAACTGTGCCAGCGTACTGCTTGCAATTTCTTTCTACTGCACTGATTTTTTGTTTTTGGCCTGCAACGTAGCGTACCAGCAGAACAGGATTTGGAATTTTCACAAAGAAAAACTTTCAAAAAGGCATACAACTAACAGATCCTGAAACTTAAACCGAATCGATAAAGAATTGACTGAGAACGCAAGATATAAGAGAAAAGGCGAGAAAACGGACATTTCTAATCTATTCTATACTATGGTGCTTTTAGCTTAGAAGCCGCTTAAAAGACCGTTCATAACCGAATTTGGTGGTTCCGCTGCGACTAAATTCCACATGTCGGGAATTTTATGCTTGTTTCCAGCTCTTACACGCAATGTCGCAATTACGATTTTTAGCCTTGCTGATCAAAACATGCTAAAAACGCATTTCTAGGCGTCGATCCGATCCGATCCGATTTGCCTTACGGCCTACGATCAGACTCGTGGTGGTCCATTTCACTACCTCTTTGAGTATCAGGTTGATCATATTTGATCAACCGATGGCGTTGTCCTCCCGGACAACGTTGTCCTCGGAGGACAAAGGAGGACAAGAGGTGGGAAAAAGAGGACTAAGGAGGACAAGAGAGGACAAGAGGGGGGTCAAAGCGGACAAGAGAGGACAAGAGGGAGGTCAAAGCGGACATGAGAGGACAACAGGGAGGTCATGCCCTCCTGCACAACGTTAATGCATGCCGACGTCCTCCCGGACAGGGACCTTGTCCGCCGATGTCCTCCCGGACAGAGTCCTTGTCCGCTGATGCCCTCCCGGACAGGGTCCTTGTCCGCCAATGTCCTGCCGGACAGCCTCTGGGCATGGCCTTGTCCTCCCCATGTCCTCCCGGACAAGGATGTCCTCCCGGACAGCGACCATGTCCGCTTAGACTGATACCCAAGGAGCTACCCCGATTCGTCATCTCGGAAGTTGCCCTTATTTCACTGCCGCAGCCACTCCTAGCCAGGAGGGTGGCCGGCGTGTTGATGCCATGATGCTGACAGCTCCCGACGGCCGCCGGTGCCCCATATGCCAGAGGGCTCCCGGCATAGTTGGTTTCTCAGACAGCTTCTGACATCGTAGATCTTCTTCTCCAACGCGGTATGCTTTGTGGAGCGGCTTCGGTGCAACGGCAGATCCAGTCGGTTCCCATTTTACCTACTCGCTGTCATTAGCTTTTCGGTAACCTGGGTGGAGCTTTACGCCGACCACCAACTCTTTGCGGCAAGAAACTTGCCGCGCCGAGAGGATGAGCGCACGACGTCACGCACAGTGGCTATGCGGCCTAAACCACTACACCGGCTTCCAGGCGTCTTGGAGCTTTCCGAATTTTCGGAACACCTCTCTAGACCTAGCCGCCTGGACCTCTCCGACAGGCAAAGCCCCCTTCCCCTAAGCCCCCTATCGCACCGACTCCCCGGGCTACACACGTGTTATATGCATGATACGATTTGATGAGGGACCAAAATCATTCACTATCGGAACGGACTCCGTGAAATACTGTAACTTTTGTCATAATAAAGTGGACTGTGGAGTGGAGGCCGACGTAGTATGTCGCTCAGGTAATAGAGCAAAATAGATCACGATGGATGGAAAGCGAGCACGGAATAGAACAGGAATAGGACAGATTGTTGCCATGTTGAAAAGTTGAGTTGAGCTAAATCGAAAGAATTTGATTTTTCGGTTCCTTAACGTTTGCTTTTCGATAGCAATTTGCTCTGTTTAGTCAGTCCATATGCCCGTTTATTTCAACTTTCTCACCATGAACTGAGCTGAACTGAACTTTATTTGTCACAGACCTACCTATTTTCAATTTTTTATTCAATCTCAAAATATTCAAAAATCCTATGTATGTACATCTTGCTTAAAGAAAATCACGCTGGTTAGGAGTGGGCAGAACAGAATGAAAAATGCGCAAGAAGGCTTGTGCAACGCACTCCCCTGACACTTGATGTCGTTCCTAGGGTTGCAACCTTCTTGTGCAGTATAAACCCTTAACCACCCCACCAAGTTCTTTGGAGGAGCTTTTTGTTTCTGTTCAATGCATCTATTTTAATTAGACAAACAAGCCAAGCTCAAGCGAGTCAGAGACAGATCATATCGTTTCATATTTATCCTACTTACAGCATTGCCGAAGCTAAAACAAACTAAAATAGTATTTGGACCACTTTGATTAGAACGCCTTACCAACGGCATTTAGTAGTTTACGCACCGTACGCACCGTTCGCACCGTTACGCACCGTACGCACCGTTACGCACCGTTCGCATCAGCAGCGACCCCAATTGGGCGCCGATCTTTTGGAGTGGTGAATTTGCTTAGATCGATCAGAGAACCGGTCTATTTCAGCTTGCATTAACAAATTACGCGTTTTGGTGGAAAAGTACTTGGAAAATCAGCTTCTTTACAATTTAAAAAGAAAAAAGCGTAAACAATCCCATGTGTCACAGCGGCCCCCCCCGGCACCCATGGTGTGTTTGTGTGTTAGAAATTTGTCGAGGCGTTGGGAAGTAGTTGACACAAAGCCCAACCAAGGCCGTCGAAAGTCAGCAATGGCAAGTAGATAAATGGGGACCAAGCCGGCGCGTGTAAAGGGGAGGGTTGTTGTTAATTGTCATTGCCAACCTAAATCAGGCAGCCGTCAGTCAGAAATGTTAAGTGGGGGGTCGGCGGAATCGGCCGGCATAGCGTGCGTTGGACATCTCTATGGCCCCAAAGTAAAATCCTAAAACAGTTCCGCCCAACTCCCTCTGGGTAGCCAGCAATGGCCATCCATGGTTCTCTCTGATGGGGCCATTTTCCATAGTAAAACTCGAAAACACCCCTAACGGAAATGGGCGTTTCTCAGAGGGCCGAGCTAGCTGAGACACATGCTATCCAGCGTTCGAAAGCTCACATCATGGGCAGACTAACAGAAAGAAGATAATACCATGCAAGCATCACAGAAAAAGCAACCGGACTAAATGACCAGAAAGCTGCTCTAACTAACACCGAATCTTTGGGGGCGTGTATTAAAATTATGTAATGGCATGGGGGCGGGAGGTTCGCCAAATGACTACTAATCATTATGGTGGGGGAGGGGGTTGGCGACTTAAATTACGTAATTTTTTCAAAGTGCAGGAATCGCTGAAGTGGCCATAATTTTAATTGTTTTAACGCACAGTACATCTACATGTAGCTTCGATTTGAAGCCATTGGGCTACATTATCTCAATTTCACTTTAAGTTGTACTAGTTGTGGAAAGTCAAAAGTCCCATATTCAAAAGGGTGGTGTGTAAAGCACTGACAGGGCCCTTTGGGTGAGAGATGATTCTACTGCTATCAAATTTTTCCCTGACCGGACACGAAATTCCCTGAATTTTCCCTGATTCCCTAAATTTTTTTTAAATTATGTGACTTTTCGATGACTCTCTAATTTTTCAGGTCCCGCACGAACTCTGGTTTATAACTATCGGTTATCAGTTAAGTGATATGGCAGCAGCCCTAAATCCATTAGAAAACACTTTGGTTTCATTGACTCGGCTCTTTCCCCTCTATTTGCTGCTGCTCCTTGGAGATTATGGTGACAATTTCCGTTTCTGTTCTGCACATTCTGTTTTCTTTACTGATGCTTTTTCGTTAAAAAATTCAATGCACCCTGCTACTTTTCCACCAAAAACGCGTAATTTGTTTAATGCAAGCTGAAATAGAACGGTTTTTTCTGATCGATCTAAGCAACTTCACCACTCCGAAAGATCGGCGCCCAATTGGGGTCGCTACTGATGCGAACGGTGCGTAACGGTGCGTACGGTGCGAACGGTGCGTACGGTGCGTAAACTACTAACTGCCCTTACCAACGGATATAGATGATGCCCCGACCGGACCACTCAATCGGCGGTTTCGTCATCTCATCATAATATAATAACCATCCATATAGAATAAAAAAGACTTCTTGCATCAGCAAACATTGTTATACTCCGGAGTGTGAGGGAATTGATCAAGCTAACGATAATTAATGGTTTGAAGAGAAGACATGGACCCGATGGGAGGTGGCGGCGCCTTCAGCAGAGCAGAACTGATCAGTCTGGCGATTCGGTTGGGTGTCGCCTTGACCGTCAGTTTCGTTACTGTCAAAATGTTGCTCAAAGTACTCGACCCCACCGGTCCGCAAAAGGAAAAGGCTAAAAAGCTGGTAGGTGCGCTAGAAATGCATTTTTTTGACTGCAAAGTAGGTAAGACTACTTGGCAAAACGAATTTTTGGTCTATGTTGTGGCGGGGAAAAGTGTAAGGTGTGTAGTGAATGTGTTTGAGGCGAAGAAGATCCTGGCAGAGTTGGGAGTGGACGGGAGTGTGAATTTGACCGAACACGAAATGCAAATAGCCACTAATCTGGTGGCCGATTCTGGTCGTATGGCCGTGTCTGCCGAGCAGGACTGGTACAACGACATCGGAGGCAGTGAGGTTCTATTGAAGGAGCTGTACGACAGAGTCATTCTGCCTCTCAAACTCGAACACCTCTCCGAACTCCTCACTCCTCCTAAAGGTATATAAGCAGAATTTACAACTGGTAGTACAGTCAGGCACTTTACGCCGTTTATGGTACCGACACCATATAAGGTGCCGGCACCATATATGGTACCGGTACCGAGGGTAGTGGTACCATATATGGTACCCCCACGTTCCGGGCCTGTGGTGGTACCATATAAAGTGCCGGCACCATTTACCGGCACCATATATGTACCACCCACCACAGTCGCCGAACTTGGGGCACCGGTGCCATATATGGTACCACTACCCTCGGTACCGGTACCATATGGTACCGGCGTACATGTACTAGAGGGGTTTGGGGGGTTACCCCCCTGCTGGAAAGGCCAAAGGGTTTCCCCCGAGACAGGTTAAGGGACCCCTCCCCCGACCAAAAAATACAAGTGGTGGTAGTGGCTCCAGTATTAACAAACTAGGTCAGAAATCACTAATTTTTGGCCTAAAATTCACTTGAAAAGCCTTTGGAAACCGAATTTGGCGTTTCCACTGCTGATATTTAAGAAAAATCGGTGTTTTCGGAAGCTCTTTTTGTCATTTTTTTGCTTGTTTTTAGCTTTAAAACGCTATTTGGCAGCTTAAAATAGCGATTTTTAGCGTCCTTACTGAAAAAAACGTGCTAAAAACGCATTTCTAGGCGTTTTGGAGCTTTTTGAAATTTGGGACCCCCCACCTGGGCGAAACCCCCACTCGACCCCCCGCCTGAGGAAAACCCCCCTACCCCCTCCCCCCAGGTCGGCCCGGAGCTGTTGCATGTATGGGTACCGGCACCTTATATGGTGTCGGTACCATAAACGGGGCGTTAAGTGCCTGACTGTAGTGCCGGTACGTGAAACTTTGGTACACTTAGGAGTGTTATTATACGGTCCCCCGGGCTGTGGCAAGACTCTAATCGCCAAGGCACTGGCCCGAGCTGCCGGCGCGAGGTTTATCAATCTACAAGTGGATACGTTAACGGACAAATGGTACGGAGAGTCCCAGAAGTTGGCTTCTGCCGTCTTCAGTCTGGCGCGCAAGTGTCAGCCGACCATTATTTTTATTGACGAGATAGGTGGGAGAAGACGAGGGTGTTGGACTGGAGTGGAGTGGTGTGAGTGTTTAGATTCGTTCCTGCGTTCCCGTGACCTGATGGACCACGAGGCGACGGCCATGATGAAGGCTCAGTTTATGAGTCACTGGGACGGCTTCGCCTCCGACCACAACTGCAATGTGATCATCATGGGCGCTACCAATAGACCTCAGGACGTGGACAAGGCCATCTTGAGACGCATGCCCTGCAGATTCCACGTTCAGATGCCGGTGCGTCTACCTGCTGTTCTCTAGTACAGTTTAGTGTGATTAGCATACATGCAACAGGTCATCCGCTGAAGGGGAGGGGGGTTGGAGAGGTCTGGCGCCGGCCGGGGGTCTTAACCCAAATTCTAGGGAGGGGGTTGGGCACTAAAAAACGCTCAAAAATCGCAATTTTTCGTCAAAAATCGCTATTTTGGACTCAAATACAGCAAAAAAGTAAATTTTTGTGTCTGAAATTGTAAAAAAAATCGCAAAAATTTGATGAAAAATTACTTGCCAGAAAAATCGGAAGGGTGGTCTGGCGTAACTCGGCTGGTGGCAGACCCCCTGTTACATGTATGGTTCTTATTAGAGTGCGAACTGGTATTGGGTATTGGGTATTGGGTGTATTGGGGTGTTTTCCAGGTATTGGGTATTGGGTATTGGGTATTGGGGTTTTTACCCCCCAATACCCAATACTAAACTGGACAATTAAAAATAGAGAAGAATCGATGTTGACCTGAAAAATTTATCTGAAAAAATCGAAAAAGTTGATCGATGATTCGGTTTAGTAAGCTGTTTTCGCGTTAAGGAGCCGTCCATAAACGACGTCGTTCCAAAATCCCGATTTTTCGGAGCCCTTTACCCCCAAAATTGCCTTGGGTCCTTTCTAGGGGACCCATCCCCCTAAGACGATGTCGTTTTCTGTTTACCCCCACCCCCACCCCCACCCCCCGATAAAAGTGCAGTACATACTGTACTGTCATGTTTTCTTTTTAGCATAGCAATTAATAGAATAAATCCCTACAACCACTCTGGGAAGCTTTTCTGCATTGTAGAAACCTTTGACAGAATGTAATTGAAAATAATACAATCAAAGTTCCCTAAAATTCCGAAAAAAGCGACCTCGTTTTTTGCTAACTCCTCCTCCCCCTGGTGTGTCGTCTATTGTCGCATTTCAGCCGACCCCCTCCCCCTCTGGAATGTCGTCGTTTATGGACAGCCTAATCAACGAAACGCTAGTAGAACTTCCTAAAGTGTACGCTTTTCTAAGCGCTACACCAGTAATGTCACCGTAATGTACCAGCACCGTACCCATGGCTATTGCGGTGGTGCACACAATTTTCGGCCGAGTTAGGAAAAGAATCGCCGGAAGTAAGAAACAACGACTGAATTACGAAATATTAAGTACCAAAACTGTTAATTTCTGCTAATTTTACGCCTAAAACGGCTTCTAAATGCTTTCTGAAAGGCTAATTTTTCAAAATTTTCTCGCCCTGCTTGGGCAGCGGCCTAACCAGCCTCTTAAAAATTTTAATTGCAGTGCCAAAAATCTTGTGTACACAACTAGAATGTAACCTGTCCACTGAAATGAATTTTTTGGCCCAGCTATGCAAGTATTGGGTATTGGGTATTGGGGTATTGGGGGTCTCAGGTATTGGTATTGGGTATTGGGTATTGGGGTATTGGGTTTTTTAGGTATTGTTCGCACTCTAGTTCTTATGCCATACATGTACTAGGGGGGGGGGTTTGGGGGGTTACCCCCCCTGCTGGAAAGGCCAAACCCCCCCCCTCACCCCCACCCCCCCCCCCCCGAGACAGGTTAAGGGACCCCTCCCCCCGACCAAAAAATATACAAGTGGTGGTAGTGGCTCCAGTATTAACAAACTGGGTCAGAAATCACTAATTTTTAGCCTAAAATTCACTTGAAAAGCCTTTGGAAACCGAATTTGGCGTTTCCACTGCTGATATTGAAGAAAAATCGGTGTTTTTGGAAGCTCTTTTTGTCATTTTTTGCTTGTTTTTAGCTTTAAAACGCTATTTGGCAGCTTAAAATAGCGATTTTTAGCGTCCTTTTTGAAAAAAACGTGCTAAAAACGCATTTCTAGGCGTTTTGTTTGGAGCTTTTTGAAATTTGGGACCCCCCACCTGGGCGAAACCCCCCCTCGACCCCCCACCTGAGGAAAAACCCCCCCACCCCCCTCCCCCCAGGTCGGCCCGGAGCTGTTACATGTATGTCTTATGCTTTTTTCAAAAGCATTTTTTTAAAAGTGTAGGTTTTATTTTTGAAGCCTCATTTCGAAAATATTTTATTTTATTCAAAGCATACATGTACTATGGCTAGGGGTTTGGGGGTTACCCCCTGCTGCCAAACCCCCCACACCCCACCCCCCCTAGACAGGATAAGGGACCCCCAACCCTGCTGATATTTAAGAGGAATCGGTGTTTTTGGAAGTCCTTTTTTACCCTTTTTTGTTTGTTTCTACCTTTACTAAAACGCTATTTGGCAGCTTAAAACAGCGATTTTTAGCGCCCTTACTGAGAAAATGGGTGCAAAAAAGCATTTCCAGGCGTTGTGGAGCTTTTTGAAGTTTTGGACCCCTTCTGGGCGAAACCCGCCTCGACCCCCCTCATGAGGAAAGTCCCCCTACCCAGACATGGGCAAGGGGGTTTGATGGGGGTTCCCCCTCAGGCTCTGACATACCCCCGTCAGCCGGCCGCTACTCCCTCAGGAATTTTTTGGAAGAATTTTGTATAGAAAATTATGGTAAAAATGTGCCTGGATTAGGTTTAACTGAGCTCAGAATAGCTTATTTTAACTTATTTTAAATGAAAAATAAGCCATCAAGGCAAAAATCGGACTTTTTAGCTTACGACCCCCTCCGCCTCCCCTCAGGAGCTCCTACCCCCTCAGCCCCCCCCTCTCCTCTCAGGAATTGAAAATTCTACCCCCCTCAGCCGAAATGCTAGCCCATGTCTGCCCCTAACCACAGGTCGGCCCGGAGCTGTTATATGTATGTTTCAAAGTATGGATATTTTGTGGGGAAATGGCTGAATTTAACCTCAGATATTCATTAGCAATGCCAATTTATTAATTTCACGCTCAATCAAAGCGTGAGAGTAGTTTTTGAAGTTCACTGGTTGAAGGGCAGCAGCCACACTGTGAGTAATGTACAAGGTAGAATATCGACTCTCAAGCTGTAACACTATGTTTGAACCAAAGTGGTGATTGTTCAGCCCCCGTGCCGGGTAGTTTTACCTGGTTAGTTACTAACAATACTAAGAAAAATTAAAAAATCGTAATGCAAGAAATTTTAGCACGTAAAATACCCTGCAGTATCCCAAACGCTCTCCAGTTTTTGTAATGCTATTATTTACTTTTCTATACGCGTCCCAAAAATCGCCTATTTTGCCTTAAATAAGGGAAAATTTTCTCCCTCGGGAGGGGGGGGGTGGTCGAAGGGGTATAGGCCGGCGAGGTGGAGGGTATGCCCCTTACCCCCGGCCCATACATGAATAGAAATGCTTCCATTTTTTCAAAATTTTTGATAATCGGCCTGGCCTGGCCATAATACCCTCTCCCGCATTTTTTCGACTATTTTCGGAAGTCAGAGTTCAACATGCTATATCATGCTACCTATACACAAATAGTTCCGTTGTCTATGCATGGTGGTCGACCCTGTCTCATTAATTCCGTTTTGATTATTTTAGGATGCAGTCCAACGAAAGGAGATTTTACAAGTGATCCTCAGAAACGAACCGGTCAGTCGGTCTCTCGTGATGGTGCAGTTAATTATTCAGATGTGTTGCTTTCAGTTAGACACAGAGGTGGACTTGCATGAGCTGGCCATCCAAGCACACAATTGCTCCGGATCGGATTTGAAAGAAATTTGCCGTTTGGCGGCCGTTTTTCGAGCCAAAGACTTGGTTGAACAGGGCGTCGTTTTGTAAGTTGGCTTTTTCTTGAATGCTTCATTAGTCACAGACATGGGCTAGCATTTCGGCTGATGGGGTGGTAAATTCTAAAAATATGTCTGAAGGGTGTACCGGCTGATTTGGGTTGACGGGATGGTAAGCTAAAAAGTGCGATTTTTGGCTAAAATCAAGGTCTTTTGACTTATTTTTCGTTAAAATAGGTGAAGTGAAAATAAGCTATTCTGAACTCCGATACTTTTAATCTGGGTATACTTTAATCCTATTTTTCTATGCAACATCCTTCCAAAAATTCCTGAGAGGCCAGCGGTCGGCGGAAGGGGTAGGTCTGAGCCGGGGGGGGGGTCAGCCACCCTCAGCCCCCCTTTGCCATGTCTAATTCAGAAGAACTGCCATGTGACTCAGAAAATCTGTTTATTCACCGAAATGTTCAAACAGTTCAGACCAAACATATAACACATCATCGACCGAAGGGGAGGGGGTTGGGAGGTCTGTCGCCGGCCGGGAGTTTTCCTTTCCTCAGGTGGGGGGTCGAGGGGGGTTCGCCCAGGTGGGGGGGGGGCAAATTTCGATAAGCTCCAAAACGCCTAGAAATGCGTTTTTAGCACGTTTTTTTCAGTGAGGACGCTAAAAATCGCTATTTTAAGCTGCCAAATAGCGTTTTGAAGCTAAAAACAAGCAAAAAATGACAAAAAGAGCTTCCAAAAACACCGATCTTTCTTAAATATCAGCAGTGGAAACGCCAAATTCGGTTTCCAAAGGCTTTGAAGTGAATTTTAGGCTAAAAATTAGTGATTTCTGACCCAGTTTGTTAATACTGGAGCTACTACTAGTACTTGTATTTTTTGGTCGGGGGAGGGGGTCCCTTAACCTGTCTTGGGGGGGGGGGGGTTGAGGGGGGTTTGGCCTTTCCAGCAGGGGGGTAACCCCCCAAATCCCCCTAGTACATGCATGGTAAAACTCTATATGTCCAATATGTCCAGAACAGGCGTTTTATTTCACATTACTATATGTGCGCTTATGGGATGTGCGCTTTTGGGAACACCCCTCTCTTGGAGACTCGCATTCTATCCAAAATTGCAGGCGGAACATTCTCAGTGTTTTTGGTACATTCAAACTGCACCGCGCATTTTGCACGATCCTTCACCAAAAAAGCTATCAGAACTACTAAAAGCGTCTCGGTTTGTGTTGAAAAGTGAGTAAAGGGTCAATGCACTATGGTGTAAGAATGTTTTCAACACTGAAACACTAGCCTAATCGCGCACAAGCCAAATATTTTAGCGCCAATGATGGAAATTTTAATTTGCGGTAGAATTTCCCGTTTTCAGGCATTTCGTGATGAAATAAGCTGAAAATCAATAAAATGTGAAGTGTGTCCACCAATCAGATTATAAAATCAGCCGATTCGGTCCACAAATAAAAAAGTTCTGGGCTTGCGAAACCTGGCGGAATATGTGAATCACCCTGTAGTACTGTCACTCGTGGTAGTAGTATTAAGTTTTTTATTCCTGCGCTCCAGCGTAACTGTCGTTAAACTTCTCTGCTCTAAGAGTTTTGAGACCTTGTAACTCGCTAGATAATGAAAACGTAACTGCCAAAGATTTGAATAATTCTACAAAACTTGTTAAACAGGCGGACCTAACAGGAATTTTACAATTTGTTGATCAGGCTTCACTCGGCAATGGCTATTACACGCCTGCCGACCTTGTCCACTCGTGTATTCGGTGTAGTTGGGGAGGCGACCAAACTCTAACTCAAACTTATTTTAGAAGCAGTTCAGAAGCGAGAGAACGAGGTATCTGTCAGGATGAATTTGAGAGGTCAATTAGAAAATACAAACAATCTATTAACTTGGACGGACTTCATAGACAACCTAGAGATTTACCAATTGATTAATTGAAGAATTTCTCTTGTTTTACACTATGCATTACCAGTAGCGCTGTTTCTTTGTTGTTGTGAGCTCTAGTCTAGCTCTGGCTTTTGTTTCTTGTTGTCATTTTTGTCAACTCCGAGCAATGTCGGGTCAACATTAGCGTTAAAATAAAGCCATTAATAATTTCGATTAATAATTGCTACGTCGATTTATAACAGGGTTCGTGCCGGTCAGGGTATGTCACAGGCGAATGTCAGGAGAAGGTCAGCGGATTTTGAGTCTTGTCAGGGGGACATTGGGCGTCACTCAGTTGAAGTATGCGTTCAGTAGGTTGTAGACGCAGCAATGAATGGTGCCTGTAATTCATTCAATTGCGTTTTAGAAGGCTTTTTTTTAAATTTTTCTCGCATTCGTTGGGCAGTGCCCCAACCACAACCAGTGCTCTTCAAACTATTAAAATTAAGTTGCGGAAATGTTGTCGTTTTTGGAGCACGAATTTTGCTAATAGCATGACACTCTATTTGGTCAAATGTTTAATTCGCCGAATTATTCGCTGAATCGAAAAAAAATACTTACTGATATTATGCTTTGCAGCCTTGCCAGGTTGATCTGATAGCTATTCAGTCAAAACTTTTATAATTATTTACCCGGCCACTTGGCCTGCAAGCGGCTCGCGGTGTAGTTACCTTAGAAGAGGTACGTTTTCAAATGTCATGTATTTATGTACATACGGATATGTATACACTACATACATGCAGAATAGACAGATTCGAAAACGAAGAGTTATTCTAGCGCAGGAGAGGAACGCAAGAAAGCAATCTACAAGGGTACAGGTGTAGTATTCAGCTGTTGTTTGTCGATTCTGTCACAGTCCTTGTAGTCGGCGTTGAGTTGAATGTTCTTCCAGTCTGCGATTTTAACTGAGCACAGCAAGCAGTGTGCACTTGCTTGATTGTATGCAAAACTGTTGCACAAAGCGTGCTCTTTGCACATGTTTTCACATTGCACCTGTGAGGCTTCATTTCTGTTAGCGATGGTTAAGTAGGCAGGTGGTACAACACCCGACGTTGAACAGTTGAACTTCACTGCAGCAGGATTATCTGCAAGAAGTGACTAAGAATTTGCAGGCAACATGATTTTCGATAACCCATTTGGTCACACAAGAAAGCATTACCGTATTGGCACACGCCACCAAAGGGGTAGTTTCTGCCAGTCTCATTACACATCAAATCATAAATTCCATGGGGCCAATGACTTGACACAACGCCACAAAATCTAATGTCGGAAGTGAATTTGCCAGCCTCTCCATCAGGTTCTGAGTCTTTCAGATCCCATGGTGTAGCATTCAGGTAGCTGGGCCATTTTGCTGACTCAGACTTGTACCACCACCAGCCTTTCTTCACATTGCTGGTTTGTTCGTGTTCCAGACCTATCCACCATGGATTGCCCTGCAAGACACTTCACTTCACAAGGCAATCTAAAAGGTGTACATAAACTGAATCAAATAACTCACTGGAAAGGTGCTCAGAATTGTGTGATAGGTGTCCCAATCGGGCACAAATGCCAGATGACCATTGGGCAAGTCATTGCAAGTAGCTTTTGCCCATTTAATCGATCGCAATCGACCAAGGTGTTCTGCGATTAGACATCTGCCTCGGTACATCACTGACTTCTTCGTAAATGTCTCTTTGATTGAAAGGCATTGTTGTACAAATCTTTCTGTACGAGAAACGATATGAGATGTTGTTGAAACCTCCTCAAAGCTCACCTGCTTCTTCTTCCTCTGAACCGCTTTCAGCTTCAGATGCACTAAGCAGAATCACAGTAAGAGCAATCCCCAATAGAATCAAAATCAGAGTCGCTGTCAACAAAAGAATCGCATAAAGAATACATCTTTTTTTGGTTGAAGCGCGAGCACTAGGTTGCTCCAGCTTAAAGTACTCTAATGGCATTTTTAGGTCGCCAGCTATACACTGCTGTTTATCACTCCTTGATCGTGGTGCACAGTACAACATCATTTTATAGATAGACAGACGTGTTTATTTTAAAAGATCGTCTGGTGGTAAACAACAAACACTGACTATTACATTATGTAAGACATTACTCTGCGCAAATCACAAACAGGTTTAGAATAGAAACACAACACTCACCACCCACACACCAACAAATCATAAATACAGCAGGCACTGCACTAGTAGTATTCCTACACCACCACACTGCCACTCCTCGTTTCACATAAGAAATATGGACACGATAGTATAGTAGCAAAGCAAGGATAGATAAGTGTTTTACTCAGCAGAAAACTGATCCAGCTCAGTTGGTGGAGCAGGACGAGGGGCTCTGCCGCCGGGTTTCAAACAACAAAAACAACAGCAAAGTTGTTTAGCAGCTGCTCTATAGCGACTGCAGAAAATCAAATAAAACAAAAAGGTGGATGAAGCGTTAATTAGGAGCACCAGCATTGTGAAAAAGAAGAGTAAACCAAATACACGTGCACTGAAATATGCCCGAGGTATGACAAAAGGTATGAATGAGGATCCGTAACAGATGATAAAACCTGAAAAGAAACCAAGTATTGTACGTATTAGCTTAAAAACAATAGAAAACTTGCAAGCATTCACTGCAACCAGCATCTGAGTGGTGCGTTTCATTGCAAGCTCTGCTGCAGTTATCTGCTGCGATCTCCGGAATGCTCGAGTTTGGCGAAGTTGTCGAATTATGGCTGCGTTCAACGTCACTAAGATGATTATTGGTATTACATAGAGCGCAAATCCATTGATTAGGTGTTTAATCGTTACGTTCTGTTGGGTTACCATAATAGTTATGGTATTATGCATGTCAGCGAAAATTATGAAACGTTG
This sequence comes from Sabatieria punctata, assembly GCA_030248155.1. Lineage (NCBI taxonomy): Eukaryota > Metazoa > Nematoda > Chromadorea > Araeolaimida > Comesomatidae > Sabatieria > Sabatieria punctata. Next base: position 107,735 of record JASANB010005631.1, read on the forward strand.
ACAGATGCTGTATGCCACTGAGACTGCGAAAACAATAAGAACTGCAGCAATCGCAGCTGATCTGAAATCTTCCATTTTTTATCTTCTTTCTAATATATACAATACAGGGTGTGCCAAAAAAACAACCCAGCAGATTTTTCGCTGTAACAACCGCAAATCTCAACCGATTTGAATGAATCGTTTTTTAAATGAAAGATAAATAAATATCTCAGGAACTAAGCAGGCTATCTGAATAAACGGTACATCAATCTTTCAAGAATTTATTTATCTTTCATTTAAAAAAGGATTCATTCAAATCGGTTGAGATTTGCGATTGTACAGCAAAAACTCTGCTGGGTTGTTTTTTTGGCAGACCCTGTACAATACGCGTCTTGGCCACGGGTAGTTTGCGCTATCCTGTGTGTCACGGCGGCCCCAGCCCCCGTGGAAGCGGTGTGTTTCTGGGTTCGAAACCTGTCAAGGCGATGGGAAGTAGTCGACACAAAGCCCAACCCAGGCCGTCGAAACTCAGCGATGGCAAGTAGATAAATGGGGACCAAACCGGCGCTGTCTTGCACCCACCGACAGCAAATGGGGAGGGTTGTTGTTAAGGAGGCTGCCGGACCTTGTGTCTCTTTCTGCTCGATAGCAGTTGGCTACTCCTAGTCCGAAAGGACAAAAAGTTACAACAACAACAACAACAACAACAACAACAATACTGGCCGGGATACGATCAACTCGTCGAATCGAACTGGTCGAAAATCAACTGGTCGACTGTCTTTTCGTCGAATTACAAGTAAGTTACAACCACTCTGTTCAGATTTCGTACCATATATGGTAGTGGTATCATATATGGTACCGGCACCCATGGAAATGGGTAGGGGTACCATATATGGTACCACCACAGTCGCCGAACGTGGGGGCACCATCCATATATGGTACCGGCACCTTATATGGTGTCGGTACCATAAACGGCGTTAAGTGCCTGACTGTTATACCTTTTGTTGGATTTTATTGCCCAAATAGGGTGACATACAGCTAGCCACCTCTGTATAGTGACACCAACTAAAAGCCACGGAGAAGCAAGGTGGGAAGCAAGCAGAAACAGTTCAATTATTATTGACATGGAACTAAACATTTGATGTAGAGCAGGTTGAAACATTTGCGTTAACATAGTCCACCGCAATGCGCTGAAGGAGACTAAATACGCAAGATCAGAGGCGCTGAGGGCTGCCAAGAAGACGTTTATTGGAACAGTGCGAAACTGTTTTTTCAAGAAAATTAGCAGTGATAATCCATTTCCAACAACACCCAGCAAAGTTAGAGGCAAACACACAGCCTCAGCAATCAAAAGAGTTGCTTTGACAGCGTCTGCTACTTCGTTCGTGAAGTTCGCCATCTCGGACAAATCTTTTTGAAATGATCTACGTATCTGGACTAGACAGACAGACAAATGACTTTCAGGTTCTGCTCAAAAGAAAAGAGCTTCTACGTAAAAAGTAGCCTCAAGTTCCCTAACGTTTTTACTACTTTGCCCACCAACAGCGAGATCATTTGTGCGGCCTTTCGGAAATGGCTATAATTGATAGACCTGTTTTTTTAACTGATCACTCTCACTAAACTCCGTTTCAGATCAGACACTGCACTGTAATTGTAACCCAGTCTTTCTTTTTCATTTTCCCAGAGAAATAGAAGCTACAGGCAGAACAGCCATATTGATTGTGCGTGACTGGTAAAGGCAACACAGCCGACGGAACGAAAAAGCAAGAATCATTCGTACTCCACAACCATGCTTTCTGTGCAGAGGCCAACAAACACCCTCAATTTTGACAATGCCAAATTAAAATCCGCCAGATCTGAACAGGATGTGCTAAAATCAAGGTGACTTTTTCAGGGAATCAATCAAGTCAATGTAAAGATTGATAATGCAAAATTTAGTAATAATACGATGAAGGATTCATTCGTGAGACGCATACGTACGTACGTTTAAATTTGACACTACAAATATGGTTCTTTTCACTTCAGAAAGGCATAAGTCAGGGTTGCGAAATCCTAGCCGACTAAGATTTGGCCAGAATAAACTAATAACAAGGGTTAATCGTGCCGTAATAATTTTTCATTCCGTGGAAAATTGACGGATTGGCGGCCATTTCTAGTCATTCTGTCGGAGTTGCCAAAAACTTCCTGCCCTGGCGGTCTTTTTTTACCAACACAGTTCTTATTTTCCTAACGGTTGTAGTTTCCCACGTAATTGGTGATCATTGGTGATAGAAGAGGAGAGTAGGAGGAAGGAAGAAGAAGAAGAAGAAGAAAAGGAAGATGGAAGAAGAAGAGAAAGTATGTTTAGAGGAAGAAGGAAAAAGAGGATGATGAGGAGTACGGTGATGAGAAGAAGGTGGAAGGTGAAGAGGAGAAAGAGGATTAAGAGAAGGAGAAAGAGGAGAGTGAGAGGAAGGAGAAGGAGAACGAGAACAAGAGGACAGAGGAGAAGAAGAAGAAGAATAATGTTTCGTTCGAGTTCGCTTCACATGAGATAGCGTTCCGTTTCACCAATGACATGTCAACAGATCCAAGCAAAGGCGCAGAAAGGCCGAAGCGTGGCGCGCAAGAGATCGAGTCAGTACGGTGTCAATACAGGGCAGTTTTCCGGAGATGCCGAGTCAACAGAGGCGGAGCAGTTCCCGCAGTTCACTTTCCCTCGATTGTCAGGCACAGCGGCGGCCAGTCGACACTCGTCCAAAGGGGAGTGATGAAGAATTTGATAGTTTTGTGTGAGTGTTTGTAGTATCGAGTTATCGAGTGGTTGCGTGTGTGTGCGTTTGAGTGTGTTTGTTGTGTTGTGTGTACGACCTTACTAGTAAAGACCTCCACTTTCCTTTCAATATGTAACAGTTTCACTTGACATAGTACATATTTCATAACAAAACTTCGATATAAACAAAGAATTCAAATCAAACGGAACAAGGCCAGATTTCGCAGCCAGCGCTTATATACGCAGGTTTGATAATTTTCAAATCAGCAATTACGCAAATTCACGGCATCATCGTACCAAACGTACTGTATGTTTTCTGGAAAACGCAACCAGTCGTTCGTTAGTCACAGATTGGCTCGAGCTCCCGCAACTGGACGCCCGCGTATTCGCCAGATATCCTAAAAGGAAAACGACAAAGTACAACAAATTCACAACTTTTCCCACCCTCACATATGGGGATCGCTGGTGTTGTGTGAACGCAGCGACACGTACAGTACAAGCTTGAGCTTACAATACGCAAGACGCAATGAGATGTATTTTTGTATTGCCTTATTGCTGCACCATTTTGAATTTTGATTGTAAAATTTGCAATACAAACAGTTGAATAAAGTGGAGAAGTACCTGAAAATCGATCTCTGCTTCATCCCCGAGTCGTTTCTTAGCTAAAGCCTCAACTTCATCTGCGATATTTTCTTGCGTTGTACCCTTGACATCGATGTACTGGCAGACATTGCCGTTGGCGTAGTGACACGAAATTGCCTGCAGCCGAATTCAGTTAGCTTTGGTGCTTCAACAGGCCAGCATCTTCCCCAAACTCATTTCAAACGTTCAACGAGAAAGCTAAACACCTTTCTGAATCCATCAGTAGTGTTAGCACCGGAACCATGAATGAGCAGTGGATGAAAAAAGACCGTATCTCCTTGATCCATTTCCACATAGAGTCGCTGGTCTTTGGATGGGTCGTAATCCTGAATGCCATGGTAGGCCTTATTCACACCGCCCTCAAATACATGCAGTGTAGTAATAGTATACAGTACAGTCCGTAACGTATTGCGAATGCAAAGAATATCTAGAGTGATTTAAAGAAAGAAGTGGCATGAAATTTAATTTATCTTCACTGCCTGCTTGTGTTTTCATCTAGGGATGCACTTGGGCCGGAATTTTCGGCCCGGCCTGCTTTTTGTCGGTAAAATAATCGGCTGGGTCCAAATGAGCCAAATTTAGCACTTTTTCGACTCTTTTTCATAGTTTTCCTTACTGAGACTCAGAGTTTTGATCTTTAACTGATAAATACGTTATTTTTCTAGCAAAATCAAAGAAAATGAGGTCGAAAATACGTTAATTTGTCAGAATATTTGAGAATAACCTTAAAAGAACAAATTATATTGAACTATACTGAAATCGCAAGAAAATACACAAAAATACTCTGTATTTTTCAAAAATTTCTAGAAATTCGGGCCGCCCCGGGCCCGTGCGCATCTCTATTTTCGTCCGCAGAAAGCACTTGAGGGTTTAAAATTTGGGACACTACCTCCACCAATAAGCACGTAGCATTGTGTTTATTGTATCTGTTAAAGGTGCTCACAATGTTGGGTCAAATTGACTGAAGAATGATGAGCCAGAATGAGGAGAAACGTTTTTGGTGCGTTTTTAGTCATATCGAGTGTAGCATACATGAAGATGCACATACTGATGTATTTACCAACTAATGTTACGGTACTGTTCTGAGTGTAAAAGAAAATACAGCTAATATTATTCGCTTTCTAGATCATTCCACATCTTGTCAAATTTGACCATCCACAAATTATTTCCCTTGGTACATACAATTGTAGACCTTCTGAACTGAACTGAACTGAACAAAGCCATGAATTTAAGTGTAGAAGAAGAAGCAGAAGCGTGGTGCAACCGAAGCCACACAACCACGTCTGTTCTGATTGCTTACTGCATTATTCCCATCCTTTTGTTAATTGTCGGTATCCTGTCAAATCTGTGGTGCATCAAGGTGTTCAGGAAACCATCGGAAAGGTCCCAATTACACACCTTTGTTACTACAGTAGCCATTCTGGATATTCTGTGGCTAGTGGCTTGGAACCTTGCCGTTTCCCTGCAGTATCTATTTTCCTATTTCGGATTTGTTTCTCTAAGCTTATTTCAAGCGTACTCCAGCATATACCTATTCACAATCGGGGATATTTTACATTTCGCGCGTGTTTACTTGTTGATAAGCACAAGCTGGAATGGGTTCTTGGGCGCATTCTCAATTAAATGCGCACGATCGCGTAAAGCCACTGTGTCAACTCACATAGCTGTTTTTAATTTTTCTTTTGTCATCCCTGTAGTCAGAGCGTTTCAGTATGAGGTGTACAAGTATATGAACCCGTCTTGCCCCGAAGGCACTTTGCATCATTATTGGGTCGTTTTGACTGTCAGAAACTCCAGTGCTTGGCTACGCGTGGTTGAATCCATCACATCAGTGATTTTCGATCTGTTACTACCGAGTATGCTTCTGCTTGTAGCTGCACTGGGAATTTGCGCTGCAATGTTCAAAGGCGCAGCAGTAGACCCACTCACAAAATCAGTTCATTTTATTGCCTGGACTCATTTACTTCTTTGTACTCCAAAAGTTGTAATAGCCACCCTATCTCAACTTGTGCAAATTCATCTTCCTATGTGGTTGCAGATCATTTCTCATTTGCTTGTATTTATTGTAGCTAGTCTAAAGATTGTTGTTTATGCAAATTTTATATCCGAATTTCGCAAATGTTCTAGATGACAACAGGAACAGGTACAAGTGAAGATGAACTGAAATTTTTTTGGCTAACCGAGTGATGGTTGAAGTAAAAGTGGATGGAGCATCTTTTTTTGCTCAAATTCAAATCGTAGACGCTTACCTCCCATTTAGGGTAGGAGTGAGGCATAAGTGCTCCTTTGTGAGAGCCGGGCACCACTACCAGACAGCCGTTGGCCCTCCAAACTCTTTCCATTGCAGTCCAGGCACAAGCTATATGTTGAGCTGGTCGAAAAGGAAAGTAGTGCAAGTCCTGGTGCATCGGATGACGACTGGTTCTGGTGCCTTCAAACAACTTTTCTTTGCTCTTTACGTAAGGGGCCGTCCATAAACTGCGACGTTCAGAGAGCGGGGTGGGGACTGGTGTCGAAAACGTCAACGTTTTTTAGGTGCCTAAAAAGCTTTTGTCCGCAGCTACTGTACATTGTACAGGGTGTGTCAAAAAAAAACAACCCAGCAGAGTTTTTGCTGTAGCAACCGCAAATCTCAATCGATTTGAATGAATCCTGCTTTAAATGAAAGATGAATAAATTTTTGAAAGATTGGTGAAGGCCCTATTAAGATACGATGCTTAGTTCCTGAGATATTTTCCTTCAAATCCAAAACAGAGATTTTGGCAGTGAACAAGAGCGATTCCGTTGCACTTCACAACAAAACGGATTCCTACTGCTGAGGGGCAACAAGACTTTTACAAATGAAGTAACCAAGCATGCGTGGCATCAGAAAAACTTCGTTACGTTAGCCCTGAGCAGTAGGAATCGGTTTTATTATGAAGTGCAACAGAATAATAAAAATCGCTCTTGTTCATTGCCAAAATCTGTTTTGACTTTGAGTGCAAATATCTCAGGAACTAAGCATCGTATCTTAATAAAAGCTTCACCAAGCTTTCAAGAAATAATTTATCATTCATATAAAATAGAACTCACTGAAATCGGTTGAGATTTGCGGTTGCTACAGTAAAAAATCTGCTGGGTTGTTTTAATCTCTGTTGTTCACTGCCAAAATCTCTGTTTTGATTTTGAAAGCAATTATCTCAGGAACTAAGCAACGCATCTTAATAAAGGCTACACCAATCGTTCAAGAATTTATTTATCTTTCATTTAAAGCAGGATTCATTCAAATCGGTTGAGATTTGCGGTTGCTACAGCAAAAAATCTGCTGGGTTGTTTTTTTTTGACGCACCCTGTATATTACAAGGAAAACTCAACCCAGTTCATGTTTCCAACCGCCAAAATGCAGTTCACTGTCAAAAAGTTTCTTTTTCACAGCTTCTGCAGTGTCATGTCGATTTTGTTGAAGATTTTCTAATGTCGGACACAGTACCAAGTTTGGTCGGGGGCCGGGGGGGCTGTCAGCCAAAAACGTTGTAGTTTTTTAGGGGATGGTTCTGAAAACGTCGGGAGGGGTCCAAAATTTTGAATTTTTGAACGTCGTAGTCTATGGACGGCCCTAAAATATAAAGTTCGAACCGGGATCGGGAGGTTTATTGATGAGCATGGTGTGCATAGCCATCACATTCCCGTCGCCGATCAGATCCTGAACGATGCTTACGATCTAAACAGCGAGAAGACGGTGTACTGCATTGTACTGGAACACAGGAGACAAACAAACCTGCGGAAGCTGGCAGTAGCTAAATAGAACGTCGTCGTGCATAAAATCCTGTATTTTGTTCACAGCCCGCTCTCCCTCCTTGTACTCCGACTTTACAAAGGTCACATCTTTCATCACCACCATGGTAGGAATTCGAACTTTCCCGGTGCAAATGTCTTCGAATCGTTGGCTGAAACAATCAGCTAGACCAATTTGTCAATTAAATTAAAAGCAGTTCAGTCAATAGAACTGCTGTTTAGATTTAGCATAAAAACTTGAGTACCGATATTTTTCGATGTCATCTTTTGCCACTAGATTTTTTACCACCAAATAACCATTTTTCTCGTAAAACTGTTTTTGTTCCCGCGTCAGAATGCGCCCCGACGCGTCCAACGAGAGCGCCATCGGTAAAAACGGGCTAAAAAGACTAAATTTGAGTATAAGAAAGGGCACACACACACACAGTACAGGCGGCTGGCGAGAAAGCAAAACTGGTCGACCGACCCACGTGCAAGTTTAAACAGCGGACAAAGTGCAAAGTTCCATTTTACACTCGACTGATAACTAAACTGGTGGCGAAACGACAGTCTGCCAACTTTTGCAAACATACAGTACGTGCAGACAGCGCTCGACCGGAATTCCGGTCGGTACCGGAGCCGGAACCTATCGATTTTACACTCATCGTGGCAGAAACGTGTTAAATTCTAAATTCCATCGCGCTATCATTATAAAAAACCTAAAAACTTTGACTATACGTTCTCTGAACCTACAATGTACGTATGTGTGTGTACAAACAAAGATAGCTAGGTGCATATACATATGTAACAGGTCCCGGCCGGCGTGGGGTGAGGGGTTATTTATTTGTCAGGCGGAGGTCGAGGGGGTTTCGCCCAGAGGGGGGTCCAAAATTTCAAAAAGCTCCACCAGAACGCCTGGAAATGCGTTTTTAGCACGTTTTTCAGCAGGAGGATAAAAATTGCTATTTTTATAGCGTTTTAGATCTGAAATTCGGTGTTCAAAGTCTAGCGAATATCAAGCTAAAAATTAGTTATTTCTGAGCCAGTTTGTTAGTACTGAAACCGCTACTAGTACATACCATACATGCAACAGCTCTGGGCAGACCTGGGGGAGGGGGGTTTCCTCAGGTGCGCGGTCGAGGGGGGTTTCGCCCAGCCAGAGGGGGGGTCCAAAATTTAAAAAAACTCCAGAACGCCTGGAAATGCGTTTTTAGCACGTTTTTTTCAGTAAGTGACAAGGCGCACAGCTTCTAATACTGTATGCGTTCTTTTGTAACATTCACTTGCCTGATCATTGTTTTGGTTTTGTATTCACCTAACTGGCTTGTGTTGTGTTTCATAAAACTCTCTACTAAGTCCTGTCTGTTATCCAAGAACACGACAGAGCTTCTTTGGCGACGCAGGTGCTACTTTCGACTCTACGCAGCAACGCTGACTCAACAGCGGTGTGTTCAACTCAGTACGAGCCACTGAAGTCAGTGAGTGACATTCCAGCTGTGTTAAGTCAGCGCCCAGCGTGCTCACGATGTCAGACAAAGGCGAACTGTTGCAACTGCTACAGCAACAACAAGAGCAGACACTGCTGATACATCAACAGCAGCAACAACAAGTGCAGATGATGCAGCAACAACTACAACTACTCACCACAGCTTTGTTGGACAATGATGCGGATGTCACACCTACGCAGAGTACGAAAACGCTCAGTGTGACTATTCCAAACTTCGAAGCATTTGATTCAACAGCAGAGTTGTGGACGGACTACTGGTCGCGATTCATAACGTTTCTTGGTGCTCATTCAGTTCCCCCGGAGAAGAGAGCACAAGTTTTCCTGACCGTGCATTTGACTGGAGCTCCTTACCATCCAGCGACGAATGGTGCTGCTGAACGTTTGATTCAATCCTTCAAACAAGCTCTCAAGAAAACCTCATTGGCTCCAAAACCAGCAGTTCAGCAGTTCCTGATGCAGTACCGGCGGACACCTCTTGCCAGTGTTAGGCACGTTTCGTGCACTCACAAGTGCTCAGACAGCCAGCTCAGCCAAATCAACTGCTGCCAAGGAGCTCAAGTTTATCGTCTCAACAGTGCCAAGACTAAACTTGCTTGGGCGGGTTGGAATCAAGGAACTGGGAATTTCGATCGATGCACTTCTGGACACTTCTAATGCAGTTGGTTCAAACAGGATGGTGTCTTCAATCCATGAGAACACTGTTGACCAATCACTGCGAGATGCATGTCAGCAGTTGTGCAAAGAGTTTCCAAACCTTTTCAAACCTGAGCTGGGACGTCTCAAAGATTTTGAGTTGGAGGTCAAGTTCAAACCAGATGCACAACCGGTCTACTGCAAGCCTAGGCCAGTACCTTTTGCAATTCTGGAAGACCTCAACCAAGCTTATGAAGCCGGCATCAATCGAGGAGTCTGGAAGAAAACTCAATTCACAGCATATGGCACGCCAGTAGTTCCTATCAGAAAGGCGCTACTTCCTGGGCAAACCAAAGCAAAACTTCGAGTTTGTGGCGACTACTCTGTCACGGTCAACCCGCAGTTGGATGTTCATCGTCAGCCGATACCTCTTCCTGAGGATCTGATGCGCAAACTAGCAGGAGGGTATGGTTTTTCGAAGGTTGACCTAGCAGATGCCTACAACCAGATTCCGCTGGCCATTGAATCTCAAAAGAAACTTGCACTGAGCACACACCGTGGAGCACTACTACAGCTTCGCCTACCTTTTGGGATCAGCTCAGCTCCAGGGTACTTTCAAGAAATCATGGAACAGCTCACACACGACCTTCCTGGTGTAGCTGTCTACCTAGATGACATTCTTGTCAGTGGCTCAAGTGCAGCTGAACATCTGAAGAATCTGCGTGGTCTCTTGCAGCGTCTAGATGAAAATGGTCTTCGCTGTCGCTTAGAAAAGTGCCAATTTGCACAGTCAACTGTTGAATACCTGGGTCACTTTCTCTCTCGTGATGGTATTGCAAAAGGGCCAAAGGTCAATGCAGTTGTGCAAATGCCACCACCTTCAGATGTATCTTCTCTTCGATCATTTCTTGGTTCAGTCCAGTTCTATGGGAAATTTCTACCAAATCTGTCATCATCAATCACAGAACCTCTGCATCGTCTTACGCGAAAAGGTGAGAGTTGGAGATGGGGCGCAGAAGAACAAGGAGCATTTCAGACGCTCAAGGATCTTCTATGCGCTGACACGGTGCTTGCACACTTCGATCCTTCTCTTCCAATTGGAATCTCTTGTGATTAGGGCCCGACCGGATACAAATTTCTACCGGATCCGGATCCGGATCCGGATATGCCCATATCCGGCCGGATCCGGATCCGGATATGCCGGATATCATTGATCAACTTAAAAATTTTTCAGAATGCAATAAACCACATATATACATTTCTTTGTTCTATAACAGTTGATTCAAAACAACATCTAATAATTGTAGTTCAAACTATGGTTGGATAATATCGGGTTTTTGCGATGCATGTGAGATTGCATATATCATATGCATGCAAAAATGAGATATGTACATATTTTTTGCATATTTGCATATTTTATCACCGCGGCTAGAAATTGATAACTGGACGCTTTCCAAGCATTTTCGAGTTCGGTCGGAATGTCTATGCAATCTTTAGCATTTATTAGGCATACCTATTTTACAGATACAGACCTCATCTGAAACATGGGGAAACACAGTTTGGCATGAAAGTTCAGCTCATTTCGAAATTTTTTGGTTAACATCACATCACAGACTTTTGGCTAAATTATTGTTTGCATGTTCAAATTTGTTCTCTCTAATGTGGTACACTTAGCCGACCTTTTGGTAGACCTGTCCTAGTTTTACTAACTAAAAAATTATGAATTTGAAAAATCTCAGTTGAGATTTCCATTCTTTGCGAGTTGAGTTTAGAGTCTCCTCAAGCCATTCATCTCCATTCTGCAACTGAAAAGCGACGCTTTGATCTCTGTAAAGTACAGATTTACAGTATAAACTTGCCTCAATAATAGTTCGTTTTTTATTTTAAATTTCTTATTTTTAATTAAATGAAAAATTTGCAAAAACAAGGGGACTATCCTAAACATAGAAATCCAGTCTGCTTGGCTGTTTTGTGATGTTCATTGTATCACATTAGTATTATTATTTTTGTTGAGTTTGTTTTGGTCAAGTCCTAGCCTGCTCGCCTTCTGTAGCTTGGATTTATCCCCTTCCGAAATGAACTGACCCGAATTTTCAGATGCCAATTTTTAACGTAAATATTTCAAGAACCCTTCATCGGATCTTTGCCAAATTTTGCAAGTTAACCAATCTTTATATGGACTTAAGAACCTGAAGAGCTCAGCTTTCTCACGAAACCGGTTAAATTTTTACTTTCAGTCTGGCGGATTTTTACTTTCAGTCAAGATGAAAAATTAGCATTGTCAAAATTGAGGGTGTTATCCTTTGCACAGAAATCAGGATTATACGAACTACTGGGGTCATGGATTACAATAGCCTCAAGAAATTTCTAACAAGCATTCGGTCGAATGCAATATTTATGTTAAAAATACGTAAAAAATCACGTTTTCTCATCTGTGACTGATATCCGGCATATCCGGCAGGTAATATCCGGATCCGGTACCGGATCCGGATATGGCCATATCCGGCCGGATCCGGATCCGGATATCCGGTCGGGCCCTACTTGTGATGCATCAAACGTTGGGATTGGTGTGGTTCTTTTTCACCGCTATGCTGATGGCAGTGAGCGACCGATCGCCAATGCATCAAAGACGCTATCCGCAGCACAGTGCAAGTACAGCCAAATCCAGAAAGAGGCTCTCGCGATCATTTTTGGCTTAAAGAAGTTTCACCAGTTTCTATATGGACGTCGTTTCATTCTGGTAACCGATCACAAGCCACTTCTCTCGCTTTTCGATCCCTCAAAGGGTACTCCTTCCATGGCAGCCAACAGACTGGCACGATGGGCTCTTATGCTTGGTCAGTACAACTATGACATCGAGTATCGAAGCACTTCTCAACATGGTAATGCAGATGCTCTCAGCCGTCTTCCATGTGGACCTGACACCAAGTTTGATGGTGCAGAAAGTTATGAAGATGTGGACACAGTCTGCATGATCAAGACAGTGAGTCTTCAGATGAGTCCAACTGATCCTGGTGTTATGGCCAAAGAGAGTGCTAAAGACCCGATCATCTCAACTGTCATGCGTTTCACTCATGAGGGCTGGCCAAATGGAGAAGCCAAGGTGTACAGTCAGGAAAGTGACACTGTAGACAATGAGAAAACTGACCGCTGTGAGAACCGAAATTACACAGTGAATTCATTCAAAAAGCTATCGGACTCCCTTTCTACATGTCATGGTTGTTTACTGTATGGGTCAAGGGTAGTTGTTCCCAGAAGCTTACAAAAGGGCGTTCTTCAAATCCTACACCTGGGACACTTTGGAATGCAGCGCATGAAGCAGCTAGCACGCACAGCTGTTTATTGGCCTGGAATCGACGCTGATATCACTGACTTAAGTCACTCCTGTACATCATGTGCTGAGCATCAACGTCAACCAAGTAAAGTGGCAAATCACCCTTGGATGTTGCCAGAAAAGCCATGGAGCCGGCTGCACATCGATCACGCCATCAACTTCATGGGCAGCAACTGGTTGGTGTTGGTAGACGCATATTCCAAGTACCCTTGTATTCATTCAACAACTTCTACTTCTGCAAAAGCTACTACAGATCTGCTGGAGCAAGACTTCGCTCATTTTGGTTACCCCCACACGATCGTGTCAGACAATGCAGCAGCTTTCCGATCTGAGGAGTTTCAAGCATGGTGCAGAGAGAGAGGCATAGTGCATTTGACTGGAGCTCCTTACCATCCAGCGACGAATGGTGCTGCTGAACGTTTGATTCAATCCTTCAAACAAGCTCTCAAGAAAACCTCATTGGCTCCAAAACCAGCAGTTCAGCAGTTCCTGATGCAGTACCGGCGGACACCTCTTGCCAGTGGTTTTTCGCCGAGCGAGCTACTGAATGGACGCCGAATTCGATGCAAGATAGACACTCTCCTGCCCTCTCCAGCTCATATCATTCAGGGCATGCAGGCCAAGGAAGCCACCAGGTCACAACTTAAAGAAGACATGCATCCTGTGGCCAAACTGAACTACACTTATTCGATTGGTGCTCCATGTTATGCTTTGTACTGTGGACCAAAGAAAGACAAGGACCCTCGCTGGATTCCGGCTACTGTAACGAAGGTCTTCGGCACCAGATCCTTCAATGTTCGCATTTGGCCTAAAGGTCCAACTTGGCGCCGACACATTGAACAGCTTCGTCCACGCTATGGCGCTGAGCAAGACGTTGATCCTGGAGATGACTATGAGCTAAGCCCAACGGCAACGGCTGATCAACAGGCAGAAACTAGAAATGAAGCAAAGCCGTTTCGTAGTGAGCCCAAGCCTAAACGGTCAAATCGACAAGTTCTGAAAGAATCTCAATTCGGACCTGGTTCTCCTCGTCGTTCACCACGCTTGACCAAACCCAAGAAGTTCTCGTGTTGTCACTCTGTTTATCAATACGGGAAAGCTCAAACTGATTGGGGAGGTGACAAGGCGCACAGCTTCTAATACTGTATGCGTTCTTTTGTAACATTCACTTGCCTGATCATTGTTTTGGTTTTGTATTCACCTAACTGGCTTGTGTTGTGTTTCATAAAACTCTCTACTAAGTCCTGTCTGTTATCCAAGAACACGACAGTAAGGACGCTAAAAATCGCTATTTTAAGCTGCCAAATAGCGCTTTAGAGCTAAAAACCAGCGAAAAATGACAGAAAAGCTTTCAAAAACACCGATTTCTCTTATATCAGCAGTGGAAGCGCTAAATTCGGTTTCCAAAGGCTTTTCAAGTGATTTTAGGCTAAAAATTAGTGATTTCTGAGTAAGTTTGTTAATACTGGAGCCACTACTAGTACTTGTAGTTTTGGTCGGGGGAGGGGTCCCTTAACCTGTCTCGGGGGTGTGGGGGTTGGCCTTTTCAGCAGGAGGTAACCCCTCCAACCCCCCTAATACGTACATGTGTGGTACATACGTACTTGAATTTTCGGGTCGAGGGGTTTCTAAACTGCCTCGGAGGGGAGAGTGACGGGGTTTGGCCTTCTTAGCTAGGGGTACCCCCAAACCCCGAGTACATTTGTTGCCAAGAATCCATTTTCTAGGTAGAGAGAGAAAACTTTCGGTCAGAACTAGCTGCCCAGTTAATTTCCACTCGATCGCTAATTAGAAACAGAAACAAAGAAAACAAACAAATGCATAGTCAAACCTTGGTTGACCTGTGACACAACACACAAGTAGGCAAAATTCGGAATGGATTCTTAAAAATTTTATACGAACAGAAATTACCAAATCTTTAGACCACAATAAAAACTCCAATACTTGTGCACTTTCGTACCGCTGGAACCAGCAACGGAATGCATACGTACATGAAAGACGTGCACCTTAAAGGCACCGGATAAAATGGCGAGAGGGGAATCAAGGCAAGTGACTGTGTGTGGTCTGGTGTTGAGCCAGTTTGTCCTGTCTGCTGAAATGCTTGCCACACCGCGCACACAGGAACTTCTTGCTTTCGTTGTGTTTGGCTTTGTGTCGATTAAGGTGGAAGGCCCGTTTGAATTCGTCGCCACACACTTCGCACACGAACCGACGCAGTTGGATGTGTACGTCGGTGTGGTGTCTTGCTTTGGCCTGCTTGCTACTGAAGTCTTGACCGCATTCGTTGCACCGGTGCGCCGTTTGCTTCTGGTTGGGGCGGTGAGTTTTGAGATGCAGACGCAGACCGCCGGCCGATCTGCAGACCTTCCAGCATTCCGGACAGAACAGCTTCATCTTATCTGTGCGGTCACTTCACTTGCCAACCAATTAGCTATGTAACAAACCAATAATTGACTGCTGGGCGCCGCTTCGAATAAAAATGATGGATGAAGGAATAGAAAGAAAGTTTTAAACAGACAGATTTTGTTGCCAACCGGATTCAAACATGAGCTTTCCATATCAAAATTTCGCATTCGTCAGTCTGCTAAGACTAACAAAAGACTGTGCTCTGCATACACAATCTACAGGCGTGTTGTAGTAGTGATGCAACCGGGAGCGGAATACCGGGATTCGGGAAAGCCGAATGAGAAATGAGAAATGAGAATACCGGGAAAAACCGGGATAAGTGGCGTATCCAGGGGGGTGTAGGGTGTGTACCCTTTGCGGTGTAGGTAGGAAGAAAAAGTCTGTCAAAAATATAAGAAACTAATGAATTATGTACTAAAACTGTCTAATTTGTGCTCAGAATGCCTTCTAAATGCGTTTTTGAAGGCTAAATTTTCAAAATTTTCTCGCCCTGGTCGGGCAGAAGCTACAGTGGGCAGGTATTGAGAAAGTACCTAATATCAGGTATCAGGTACAGGTATTTCAAAAATACCCAATCAGGTATCAGGTATAGGTAGGTATTCACAAAAATACAGGTATCAGGTATTAGGTATCAGGTATTTTGTCAAAAAAGTTGCAATCCAGATTTTAGCCGAAAAATCGCTCAACATGCCAATTTAGACTTGAAGGGCAGCTTAAATCAGTTTCGTTACAGTCGTTTTAGGATTTTTTTGTGACGAAACTACTGTACATAAAATACTAAAAACACGCTTTCAGAATTATTGCAGGGGTGCAGAATCGCTTTGCAAACCGATCTCTGGTGGTGTTTGATCTTCGCCAGTCAGAGTAAAACTTCTTGTAAACCCTTTTTACCGGTTATGTCCCTCCTCTACTCAGTGGCTTACCCAGGATTTTGCAAAGGAAGTGTAACCTCTCTTTAAATTTCTTTCTCACTCGGCCATGGTAAGGGGCCGTCCATAAACGACGTCATTCCAAAATGCCGATTTTTCGGACCCCCTCCCCCAAAATCGCTTTGCGTCGTTTTTTGGGGCCCCCCTACGGCGACGTCGTTTTCGGTTTACCCCCCCCCCGATAAAAGGGCAGTACATACAGTACAGTCATGATTTCTTGTTACCATACTGCGCAATCAATTGAATTAATCCATACAACCACTCTGAGAACCTTTTCTGTATGTAGAAACCTTTGACAGAATGTACATAAATCGAAAATAATGTAATTGAAGTACCCCAAAATTCCGAAAAAAGCGACGTCGTTTTTTGCTAACCCCTCCCCTCCTGGTGCGTCGTCTATCGTCGCATTTCAGCCGACCCCCTCCCCCCTCTGGAACGACATCGTTTATGGACGGCCCCTAAACAGGGGCGAGAAAATTTTGAAAATTAACGTCCAAAAACTGTTAAAAAGCAATGTGAGTATAAAATTAGCAAAAATTAGCAGAAATTAGCGGGTTTTTAGCTTGAAAAGGCCTGGTTGGGCCACGGCCCAACCAGGGCGGGGAAACTTTGAAAAATTAGCCTTTCAACATGCTTTTTTAATGAACAAATTGGTCTTACACTACCATTTAATGCCGTTTGTTTGTACCTGATACCTGTACCTGTTTCAGGCCAAAAATACCCAAAATCAGGTAGGTACTGTTCAAAAGTACCCGATCAGGTATCAGGTAGGTATCAGGTGGGTATTGCAAATCTACCTGATAATCAGGTACAGGTACAGGTATACCTGATCCACAGTAGCAGAAGCCCAACCAGGCCATTATAAAGTACTAAAACTTGTAATTTCTGTAAAATTTAAGCTCGGAATGCGTTTTAAACGCGTTTTTGAAGGCTAATTTTGCTAGATTTTCTTAGCCTGGTTGGGCAGCGGCCCAACCAGGCACTTTCAAAATTTTACACCCCCCTTTCCAAAATCCTGGATGCGCCACTGACCGGGATTACCGGGAAAACCGGGAAATCGATCAAAACGCATGCAGCATGATAAACCATAACTGTTTTCAACATCCAGCTTAGCTATTGATACCATTTCTAGTCGCTCTTCTCAAGAATTTTCTCTCATAACGGGCTAAACTACAGTAAACTGTGAGATCAGATTTATGTATAAATTCATCATTTGGGCGTATAATTCATCATTTGCTAACAATAAACTTTTTCTTTCTTTCTTAAAAAAATGTTGAATGATTTAGTGAGTTGCAGTTTGGCAGGCACCATGCAGCTCGATGTCAATTGGACCAAAAGACTTTTGTAAGAATAGCCAATCATTGAATGGCTTTGCTCAATTACAGGCCTTTATAAGGTTGGAGACTTAGAAACATAACGATTACGGCCTGAACCAATATAAAAATATTTGGAACAAAAGGAAAAGCTGCAAAACATGGCTGTTCGCTTAACTTGAGCAAATAGCAGTCATTTGAAAACTTTTTCTTTACGTTTTGCGTGCCGTGGTGAAAAACGTTGGTTATACAGCAGATGTCACTGAAATACATAGTATCTGCAAAAAACTGTCAATACTGCTGTAAAATACAGTATAGATCAAAAAAAATGTCCCATCGTTTTTTCGGCCTTCACTCAAACGTTTCGTTCTCAGTCACTTCTTTACCGATTTGGCTCAAATTTTCAGCAAAAGTTAACAACATGGTTGGCTAAATATTCTGCAACTTTGGTGCGAAAATTCCAACGGAAAAAATTTTTTTGAACCGAAAAGTGAAAATCATAGTGGTCTGTGTAAATTCAAATTTCCCGCGTAATTACGGCGCTATCGCTTAGATAGTTGCAGGAATGATCGGGCGGACATTTGGTCATAACATATTCAGACGGCAGCCCTCTGGCTTAAGGGGCACTAAAATTGGGGAATTTCAAAAACATGACAAAATGTGACTTTTCTTCGTAAAAACGGTGAAATGACAATTCAGAAGATTTTCGATTTTCTAAAAACACTGTGGAGAAGGTTTCTATGATGTGAAACAGAGTTTAAATATCAGGTTCATTCATTTGTCGAACTTCCTGCTACAATCTGTGTTGATTGACAACTGATTCAGTGCTTTGATTCCAGAATGTACAGATTTCTTAACTATGGGATTTTCGATCATGTTTTTAAAATTCCCCAATTTTAGTGTCCCTTAAGCCAGAGGGCTGCCGTCTGAATATGTTATGACCAAATGTCCGCCCGATAATTGCTGCAACTATCTAAGCGATAGCGCCGTAATTACCCGGGAAATTTGAATTTACACAGACCACTATGATTTTCACTTTCTGGTTCAAAAAAATTTTTTCCTTTGGAATTTTCGCACCAAACTTGCAGAATATTTAGCCAACCACGTTGGTAATTTTTGCTGAAAATTTGAGCCAAATCGGTAAAGAATTGACTGAGAACGAAACGTTTGAGTGAAGGCCGAAAAAGCGATGGGACATTTTTTTATCTATACTGTATATTTTGCGGTATTCCCGGTATTTCCCGGTATTAGAGAATGTGAACCGGGATTAGAAACCGGGACTGAAAATACCGGGAATTCCCGGTTCTTCGGGAAATACCAGGATCCCGGTTGCATCACTACTCGTTAATCTGGACAAGTTGGGTGGGACCGGCCGATCTTGTCCGGATTAATGCATCACACCGTTTTTCTCGGTTAAAAACTCATAAATGGCGGCTTTTTGTTAGTTGCACATAAATTTTGCAGTTGTGCCGCCTCAAATAGCCCGAAAAGGCAAAAAGTCACATTGTTATTCAACAGAAAGCGTAATCAATTGAAAATTCAGATCTAAATTGAAGAGTTACGCATGGATTTTCTCCTAATCCGGATTAACGAATCATTTTACGCACAAATTTCGAAGTTGGTACGGCAAATCTTGTCCGGTTTAACGACACATAACATATAACATTGGGAAAAATTGGGACATGACCAAATCTTTTCCGGATGGCGAATATCCGGATTAACGAGGTCCGGATTAACGAGCCATGACTGTATCAACTTTAACGGGGTTCAAATACAATTAAAAAGGTGCTGTTTTACAGACAATTTTTGTAAATTTTATTGTCTGAAATTTTAGAAAGTTCAAAAAAATTTTCTGAGAAATTTTCTAACCAGAAAAATCGGAGGGGTCTAAAGAATCGTCTGCGAGGAGGCAGGCTTAAGTAAGTCGGATGGGGCAAATCCCCCTAGTCCCCTCCCAACCAATTTTCACATGTATGATTGTAATAATAGAATATTTTTACTTTCGTAGGAGCGAAAGTACATACATTGTAGAATATACACATGTGTACATACATTGTAGAATAATATTTCACATGTGTACATACATTGTAGAATATTTTTACTTTCGCAGGAGCGAAATTTACATACAAAGGATTTCTGCAATTTTGGAAATAGTTTATTTTTCGATAGTATTCTTATCTAGAAATCGCTGATTGGAATAAGAATTCGAATTTTACATGGGTCAAGGTCAAGGTTTGTGGTCGAAACTAAATTCGGATAGGTGTGCAGTCGAAACCTATTCGGAGTAACTACTATTTTTTCTATTTCCTTTTTTGCTTCTTATTCATTTCCTCTTAGCAGTACTTCCGGTCATCGGGAGTCACCGAAAAAGATCGCAGTAAGCTGATCTAAAGGTGGGCCATTTGCTAATAAAGCATTTCCCCTTTTTTATTCTCTTCTACGTCACATGGGTATGTACCTACCTAATGTACAGTATCTGCATTTGATTGCTTATGCGATTGATTGAGTACGTGTTTCTATCCAGTCGATGAATGGGAATGCACATACATGGTAGCGTTAAGTCTGAGTGTCGCTTAAACCCGTCTTGAGCAGTTGTTTGGCAGTGCAGAGATGTAGAAAATGATTACTTGTATGGTGCGTAAAATTGCGTGGCTTTCAATTTGTGAAGAACCCGTTCTTGAGTCGATGCACAACTAGAAACTACAGCCCCACCATTGGCGTCATACTCATGTGTCATAGTTTGTAATATCGTTCGACAGTGTCTTTCTAACTCTAATAATGCACTGGTATATTAACTTCATCCTAACGCTTTACTCTACTCTATCAGTAATAGCTAACCGAGATGTCACTCAATGTAAGTTCTCATATAAGCGCGGTTCAGGACTTTACAATGTTTTGCAGATTGCGGCCAAGGCCCCCGAACGACTTCCTTTATCATAAACGGCCAGAATTCCACCAGGAACCAATGGCCGTGGATGGTGACTTTGTATCTACGCGATGCTGACGACCCGTCCAGATGGACGTACCAATGCGCGGGGGTCTTAATCCACAAGAACCTCGTTCTCACTGCTGCACATTGCACTGTCAAGAGTAGAAACGAGCTTAATGGTAACTGTGTATCTTCTGCTACTTTGGCATTATAGCCAGGGATGCCTACCAAATTCTAAGTTGAATTTGATGATGGTATGGTATAAACCTGCTCATTTTGAATTTGATTTGATAGGGTACCAACCAAAATCATGCTTTTTTATTTTAGTACTAGTAGAATTACGGTGTATTATGATTTTAGTAGGTATACCAGATTTAGTCTTCAAAGTTTGAAGTTTGATAAAAGTAAAAAAAAGAACAAGCCCAAGACAGACCGGACAGATAGGGGTGGGGATGGGCCGCTAAACAGCCAGTAAACCACACCCCGACAAAATCGACTAAAGTCGGCGTCATATGGAGAGCGTTTTGAAAGGTGCGCGCGGTTTCGTTTTATAAGGAAAGACAATGTACCCAGGCTTCTCGGTCAAGGTTGTACTTTTCCCCAGCGTAGTCCGAGCCCAATACGTATTGAAGAGATTTGCACTGTATATAACACTCACTAGTCTAACCTGTTTGTCATTGTTTGTTTGTGTATAGTTACCAATAACCTCTTCAGTATGTAAAACGCGTTGAATGCAAATTTTAGAATGTGACGATTCAATGCCGGGCTTCTGTCGGACAAACAGACGCAACTGCGGGCGCGATTTTTTGGTCGACATCAGCTGTGCAAAAACTTGCGGCAGATGTTCAGCCGACAACGGTATAAGATCTAAACATTTACGTGTCTATAACTGGCACTGTTATCGGTAGGAGTTTTAGGTCTACACAGAGCCAGAGACCTTCTAGTAGTGACCGGCGACCACGTTCTGGGCATGGACGACCCGTTAGAAAAGAAGATACGCGTCAAACGAGTGCATCGACATACCGGCTGGTCGAGAATTTTGGTCAGCAGCCACGACCTGGCCGTTCTGGAACTGGAGTCCTCTAACCCTTTTCTTGAAGTGGCCAGACCGGTCTGCATTCCCAAGGACACCCACACTCCTTTCAACAAGAAATGGGGCTGTACCGCTCTTGGCTGGGGACAGACCAAACCTGCGGGTATAGTTTTAGCCGTCAACTGGTAGTTGCACAAACTGTCAAGCAATTTAGAGATAAAGGGCGCCATGCTGTGCAACCGGAACTTCCCGTTCGATTGCGAGCCGCTGCTGGTGATGGTGGAGGAGATCGACTCTTTGCTCTCTGACTCCCTCCGCCACGTCAACGTGCCTGTCTGGAGACAGAGTGCCTGCAAAGTTGTTATGGGACAATCGATCGATAAATCTATGTTTTGTGGGGGCAGACGCTTCTCGGCCAAGCAGCAGACTGCCAGAGGACCTTGCACTGGCGATTCTGGGGGTCCTCTCGTTTGTACCAAAGACTCGGAAAATTGGTAAGTGCTCTTCGATATCAGAAACTATTTTATACCCCCTTCCGACAGACGTCTAACCGCTATGCAGCAGTGTCGTCAACTAGGGTAGCTTTTTGCCCCCCCCTAATTCGTAAGCTCTAACCGCTCCAAAACTACTCCGTCTTGGTCTGCGCCAAAGAGATACGCATTTTGTCTCTGCTCTTCTGATATCGAGTAATATCTTTTGTAGTACTGGTACGTATGATGACATGCTAACTGACGTGTGTATCTTACGGCAGGTATGTTATGGGTCTGGTGAGCTGGGGCAGCAAGCCTTGTCTGAAAGAAAAACCGGCTGTGTTCGCCAATGTTCCTTACATGTCAGACTTTGTCCGCAAAGTGGCCGCACGGAAAGGTACATTTGTATTTTCCGGAAATTTTCTCTGGTAGTACGCACGGTACAGTAGGTGTGCATGTAAACGTTGATTGTAAACCGCTCTCTGTCAATCCGAGTGAAATTGTTAAGGCAAACCGTATACATGTGGACCATTTTAGGAATCACGTTGCTTCCTCCGAAACCAACAAGGTTTGATTGATAATACGGACGCAAACAAATTTCTTTTGTGTCTGTGGTTTTGTATAAAATGATAACCTCGAAATCTAAGCCTCGCTTCATTTAGAGTACCCCGGCCCGAAGAGCTCTTTATAGTCCGTACTACAGTTAGGAGTGCTATAAACCACACAATGCGATAATAATGTCCACAATCCTAAAAGTGATGATGGTTACTTATAGGGTCAGACTACCGAAACCTAATGATTTTCGTGATAGATATCGTGCTCAAACCACGCCAATGCGAAAAGCGGTAGAAATCCAGCAGCAAAACCGAAACTCTGAATTGCCATCGCCACACACCACTTACTTTCTTTTCGGTAATGGCTTAGGTGGTGCAACTAAACACGCAAAATTAGCAAAATTTAGTACAATCTGGCAAACTTACCATGTCCACCCAAGCAACGTAAAGGAACATGCCAACAATGAGAGGGAAAATCCAATTGCGAATAGCTTCGTTTTCGCCCAACCAAATGCCCACAAACAAACCGAGAAAGGCGCTGCTTGCCGACAGCAAATTTAGCAGCAGGGCGGTGCGCAGACCCAGACCCGATTCCACCAATACCACGAAGTCGCCTAAGAAAAGAAATCGTGTAAGCGCGCCAGCGCGTCAGTCCTTTCTAGTTTATTTGAACTGGGGTTTTGTGATTTTCTTGAAAAATACGTGGAATTCATGCTTGCTGTCATTAGGTTAGACCATCTTGTATAAAACTGCAGGCGTCATGGAATCAGCTCCCCAACGACCCAGTGTCCCTGGCGCTCATAAAATCCGGAATACTCACCAATTTCATGTGGCAACTCATGGAATGCCACGGCGATTGAAGTAGAGAAGCCTCCAGAGATGGTCAGCGCAAAGCTGGCTCCAATGGCTATGCCGTCAACCAAGTTGTGAATGGTATCTCCGATCAAAATCATCAGTGCTACCGATTTCAATCCTGCAAAACACTCCTCCCCTAAATAGTATCACCGAGTCACTATTTCTACCAAAGCAAACAGACGGTTCTTCTTCGAGTGCCACAGAGCGCTGTCGATTGCGTTTCTGACTGGCTGCTGGCCAGACTTTGTTCTTGCCGGAAGACTGACATTGACAGTCGGGCTGGGTAGTTACCATGCCATCTGCAAGTGCCTGAGGTAGAGACTTGGCTCGCTTCTTGGCTGCCGACTGTTGGTTGTCTTCTGCTGACTGAAGAACACCACCTGTACATCAATGCTGCCTGACAAAGAAGATCTACAGCACTTGTTCGGCTTTGCCACGATCGTTGGTCCACTTTGACCAGAACTCGAAGGTGTAGAGCAAGTAGACGACCAAGAGTAGGAGCGACATCTTCAGCAGTGGGTTCTTGATGTCTTCCGTCGAGTGTTGGTGTGTTGAATGGCTGTCGTTCAACGCTTCAAGCAATTCTTCCAGTTGCTCCTGGTCTGTGTCTTCTTCTTGGTGATGTTTATGGACTCCCAACGCCTATGCACTAGTTGGTAAAAGGTGAGACAATTAAGCAAAGTACCTCTGCCAGTAAATGCAGCAGTGCATCGCTTGTGAGTGCAGCGCAAGCCAATGAGATGAAGAATTGATTCCAGCGGCTTTTCTCTTTGTTTTTGATCACCAGAACTACTGCCGCTCCACTCAGTGACAGTAAGCTTATTAGAAAGACACTGCCGAATGCGCAAAAATAGCCTAAAACTGTCAGAATACACACACAAGTCAGATTACTTTCCAACCAACCTTACCTGCTTTGATCATTTCTAATTTTGAACACTAAGCCGACGTCGGAGCCTTACAGAATTAGTGAATGAAAAGCGGTTTAACTGGCACTTGGACTAATTAGAATTTATAGACTAATCAAACACATCCATCAATCCCACGCAGTTTTACGTGCTTTCAGTTCACTCTCTTTATTAGCTTCTTTTGCTTTCTTCTTCAGCTCTTCTTTCTTGTTCTGTTGCCACAGATCTATAGCTGCAGGCATTTGCTTGCAGGTCAGCAGAGCTTTGAGGGCTTGTTTCATCTCGTCGTGACGTAACTGGTATATGAACACGTTGCACAGAGGATTCAAGTTAGCAGCCACGAAGAACCACACGCCTACATCTACTCTACCCAACTGATGATAGAACAGATTGCCCAGATTGAAGGGCACAATGAAGAATATAAAAGTGCACACGCTGCTTATAGCTAAAATCACAGTGAACCTGCGTTGCAGGGCAGTGTTCACGTTTGCACTCACTGCTCTAGCAGCCACATTTCTTCTGTGTTTAATCCAAACCACAATATAAACCAAAACACTGATCCAAGCCAAAATTGGCGGGCCATCTCTGTAGTAAACAGTGAAGTATCTGTTTGTAGATTTTGAAATCGCCTGCGTGATACTGCACAAGCCATTGATGCTGGGTGGGTCAGTTTTGGTCTGATGGGCTGCTACAAGAGCAGCTAAGCCCATACTCAGACAAAACAGATATGCACTACCCGCTAGACAGATAGTGTAGCACACTGACCAGGACAGATGTCTGAGTGGCATTGTTGCAGCCAACAACCGATCAACTGATACCACGCAGAGCATGAGAGCAGCTATGTGGTTGCTGAATGACCACAAGAGACCGTGCACAGTGGTTACACACTGCCATGGGGTGTACAATAGACTCTGCTGCTGTCTGTGCACCACTAGACCTCTGTAGATTCCTAAAACGGTTACTTGCTGCCAATCACAATGCCAATCTATATCTTACAACAGATTTTCAGCCAGAAACTACTACGATTTTAAGCGATTTCTCAAAAAAATGGTGGTCTGGTCTGGCCTTTTCCAAAAAATAGCGTACCGGCACTGAAATAAGACAATTGACACAAAACGTCAGCCAGAGCCAATGCCATGATGAGCAAGAATTCTTTGGTAGTGCGCAAGGCAGGGTAGCGCAACACACAAACTACCATCAAGATGTTGCCAGCGACCCCCACACCACTGACTACACTGAAGCCCAGGTAGGGGCTCAGCTCAGACCAGTGTGCAGAGGGCATTGAGCAGAAGCTGTTTGAGCTGGAGTTGCCACTAATCAACTCAACATCTTTGGGAAGTGCAACAAGCGGACAGAGAGCGATACCTGATTCAATCAGGTGCAAGTTCTTATTTTCAGCCGGGTTTGCGTTTATGAAATCAGCCTTATTGAGATGAGACGCACTATGATTACGTATTATGGTCCAACATCGTCTAGAATTTCCATGACGCAAGTTGATTACTGAACCACCCAGAAAAAAGGACAAAAGTTCCATCCAGCATTTGAAATGAAAAGAAAATACGTCTAATGTAAGTAAAGTGAAATCAACTCCCTCAAAGAGTTTTTGTTCCATTCCACATAACAGGTACAGCTTTATCGCATCTGAGATGTCAACTTTAAAACATGATTAGTTAGGAGAAGTTTCACATTTACTGCAAATTTACTAAAGGCGGATTTACTGCTGCCATCAAGGTGTCCCTGGCACTTGCCATCCACTCATCAATTTAGACTTTGGTGAACTGGCAAAGTGCAAACCGGTTTAGCGACCCGATGGCATCTTCCCAATCTGCCGAAGTCTGACTTTGGCCGTTAGTAGCGATTTAAAAAAGTGCCAGTGCCAACTTGGTGACAGAAGTACTTAAAGGGCTGTCCATAAACTACGACGTTCAAAAATTCATAATTTTTCACCCTCCCCTCCCGACGTTTTTCGCCCTTTTCAGCACAACCCCCTAAAAACTACGACGTTTTGTGGCTGATACCCCCTTCCCCCGACTAAACTTGGTACTGTGTCCGACATTGAAAAATGTACAATATATTTTACATAGTACTGGAGAAGCTATGAAAAAGAAACTTTTTGACCGGCAACTACCATTGGTAGTTGGAAACTTGAACTGGGTTGAGTCTTCCTTGTAATATATAATGCTGCGAACAAAATATTCATAGGCCCTAAATACGTCGACGTTTCTTGATACCAACCCCCAGCCCCTGCGACGTTTTCCAACGTTCAACCAACCATCCCCCTTTATGAACGTCGAAGTTTATGGACACCTCCATAATTCAAACGACTTTTTCTTTCTCTCCTGTGGGTTGATCAGGAGGGAGGTTGGGGTTTTGTAGTAAGTGCAGTGCATTATGAAAGATTGGTCGGATCGGAATACTAAACTTTAATCTTAGAGAACAAGCATTGGAATTTATTAAAGACAAGTGAGACAAGCAAAAAAGGTGAGTTGAATTGAGTGGCGGAGACATTATCTTACGCTAACTGAGGAGCAGGCGTATGCACATGCACCACCTCCTCGCTAAACCGGTGTTCCTCTTCGTCGTTTCTCGACTGTCTTCTCCTGCTTCTCGACAGCTTCTTCATCTTGATGGGACTGCTTTTGAACGGCCGAACCTCATCGGCACTTCTCCACATCAGCACGTCGACGAAATGCAAACGAACCGCCTTGCTAGAAAAGCAAAAAGTACATAGTAGCAGAAAATATCTAAGACAATCATTTTACCTGCAGATCAGAAGCAAGTAGGCGTTGATCCAAGCGTACACATCGAATAGTACGTCTTCGTACGGCATCAGTTCTTCTAGGGCCTGCACGTCGTTAATAGAGGCCATTTTTATGCAGAACAAGCCGCAAACGACAGTAAGAGCGGACAAAACGCAGCCAATAGACGCAAGCCGCACCTCTGCCTTATATTCCGAGTAGCGCGTGACGCCGATGTCTAGCTTCTTGCGCACTTTAGCCAATCGTTGGCGGCGCGAAGCTTTAAAACTGATCGTGTAACACACGAAACACCCTCCGGCCACGGCCAGACAGAAGCCCAAGCAGAAGTCATAGTAGTAGAGCTAAAGTTCAACGTTAAATAAATTTTAAGAACTACAAAACAACTACGTATACCTGCCAATTTTGGTCCTCCCAGCACGCAATCACACCTCCCTCAGTCGAGTTCTTGTAGTTGAAAGTTAGAAAGAGTTGAGGCCACACTACCGCTACAGGTACGGTCCAGTGCAGGATCAGAGCCGTTCTCAAGCGGTTTGGGGTCCACACCTACCAAATCAAACTTCACTGCTATTAAACAATCAGGGTGTCACATAGGCAGGCAGGCGAGCATCCCTGCACATTTGAAGGACGTAAAATTACTGTTGTTTGTGTATACACATACACATTTATACCATACACAAAAATACACATTGTTTTTTCAATGTGTATACACATACACATACACATACACATTGAAAATTCCGATACACATTACCATACACAAACGGTACTCAAAATGTGTATTTTTGTGTATGTGTATTTGATCGGCAAAAATCGATAAAATGTCGAACAGAAACGTAAAATTTCGATGTCTTTGCTGCAGTAATAAACAGTAGATATCCTCATAAAAGCCTTCAAAGGGCCTAAGTAACTCGACTTCAAAGCTATCCAAGGTTTCAAGCAGCAGACATTGAGAGATTCGATTTTTCTAGCATTTCTTACTGAAAATCTACCAAAAAATTTGCATTTTCAGTACAATACACATACACAAATATACACAAAAATACACATTGTTTTGCTGAATGTGTATACACAAATTACCATACACATTCGAAGGTAAATGTGTATACACATACACATACACATACACAAACGGAAAATCCAATACCAAACAACAGTACGTAAAATACATCTCAGAATGCCCTTTTAATGTAGGATTTCAAATTCTATTTGGTTCCTCCCTGAGTGCTTCTTCAAAATTCTACGAACTCCTTTTCCAAATCTTAATAACAAATTATGCATAGAAGCAAGAGATTGTCTTACTTGATTGTAAGCCAAGATAGTGAGTCTATTAAATGCAGTCAAAAGCACGCCAGTGCGTTGTCCATACGCAGTATACCACCAAAGAACGGTAGTGAATTTGGAGAAAAAGGTGGGACTAAGTAAAACCAACCGATGCAATCCGAGCCAACCAAAATGGACAAATTTCCGTAGAACCCAGTTGACACCGACGTGACAAAGATCGAACGCCGCACAGGACAGAACCAGCGTGAAAAACGGACTGTTAAGTGGTACTATGGCGCGATATTTTACCAGCGACACCGATAAAATTATGTAAACAGGGCCCGATATTAGCAAGAGAATAAAGAGAACAAGCTCTAACGAGGTCATGGGCTTTCGTAAACAACGACTTTCAAGGATGTTAGTGCTAAAAAGGTGATTAGAGCCAACACAAAGGACTAAGGCCGTTCTCTAGCTGACAAACGCCCACGGCATTGAGCTGAACTATCGTGATGAACAGTAATTACATGTAACTAGGAGTTGTCAGCCATTCGTAAGCATCACTGCCACAGCAAAAATGCTCTATGTGTGACTAGACTAGACAACCACCATTGCACATATGTACGTAGGTGGCGACATTAAGGGAGAGCGCCCAAATGTCAATCTGTTTAAGTGTACCCAAAGGAGCTAAGTTTTTAAATTAGGAGCAAGTACTTTTAAACAAAAATTATATATGAATGAATCCCAGCAACCTTTTTGCAAGCCAACCGACAAGACTTCTGAAATATACAGTACGCAATTGATGCATTTTGCGAGAAAGTCAGCTTAGAGGGGGCAAGCAGGGCCATCTTACGGATCCGGCTGATATTAGTATCTGTTAAAATAGAGCACAGTCGAAGACCAACGGGGCATGCCCGCCCGGCCACCAGCAACCCCCTGGAACCGGAGCTGCACCCCCTTAAAGTTGGGTCGGCAGGGATTTTCGGGCTCATTTTCTGGTGTCTGGCAGTCTCCATTCAAACGGTCACCCTTCATTGGTTTCTTATGCTAGGATCCCGACTCTCATGCGGTTTTGTAGCTATTCCCATAGCCTTTCATATTCTGGTAGCCCCGTTTCCAAATCGCAGCTGGTTAGCAAACCTCCAGACTGAGTTTGAGCAGTTACAAATGGATAGCAAGCTTAAAACCAAACCAGCATACGATAGCTATAACTAAGCGTCATTTTGGGTTCTCTGTTAACTTTGTGGTCAGAAATTCCTTTTATATGTAGTTTAATGGTATAATACGAACAGAGAACCAGTTTCCATGCATTTTCAAGCACTTTTGGACACTTTCATAAGTGCAACGAAAATTTGGATATAGCGGGTTCCACTTATGGTTTGACTGTACTCAAAAAGTTTGGCAAGCCAGGCCAGTCCAAATAAATTGTATAATATACGTACAGTACGTACGTTCACGTTTTTGTTATTTCGCCTTAGGAATTCACATTTTGCCTTAGCAATGTCTTAGCAAAATTGCACACTAAATTTCTGAAAAACAATAACCAGGATTTTCTGCAAATTTGCAAGCTGAAACGTACTGTGCGTATTTATTGCACTGCTATTTATTAAAAATCATCAAAAGTTGAGTCAAATCGATTATGACCATCTATTTGTGCGAAGCCCAACAAACAGGGGAAACATGCGTTTTTTATAGGGGTACTGTCATACTGTACATGTAACCGGCGGGGTCCGGCGGTCTGCCCCCAGGATAGACCTCCCGGATAGGCCCCCCGAGAATTTTTTCCCTGAATTGAACCTGAATCTGACACCTGGGTAGCTTTGCTAAATCTAGAACCTTAACCTTGACCTGAATCGAAATAGAATTTTTGAGGTACCTGAACCTGCCTGGACCTGCCTGAAATTTCGGAGTACCTATGCCAATTGTACTTTGTTCTGTATACGGTAACGAGCGGCAGCAACTATGCTGCCGATGATGTGGGGCGTTAAGTGTCTGACTTATGTAATACATTGGACATGGGTGAAGCGCAGTTTGCTTCGGCTGCTTATTGGAGAGATATTGAGAAGAGTCCCCAGCGAATGAAGCCACCGCAACATTACTCATTAGGATCAGTCAGTCCTCGTCTAGTCACCGGGCGCAACATGTGCACCAAACTTATCACCTTGCTAGCAATCTGCGTCCTGCTCATGAGCAGCCTCAGTCTACAGGAGGAACCGGTCCGACTCTGTGGTAGCAGGCTGCTGAAGGCGCTGAAGAAACGGTGCACCATGTCTGACGGAAGAATCTGCTTCAAGGGCAACTTTGTTGAGCCTGTCAAACGACGAGGTAACATCTACTGTACCTACAGTAGCCAAGTTGGAGGAGGGCCAGCCACCTCACAAACAACACACGCAATTTTGTTTCTGACGTTGCTGATAGCATTGATGCACCCACCGGTGGAGCCCCAAGATCAGTCAAATCGTAAAGTAGCAGACTAAAACTTGGGGATAGGTTTCTTTAAACAAAAAACTGAGGGATCAAGTACATATTGTTATAAAATAGTAGAATACTGCAGAGTGGAAGAAAGAAGAGAGAGCAAAGAGAGGAGTGGCGGACGAGTGCTGTCACAACATGTGCAAGCCGAGTCACCTGCAAACGTACTGCTGTGATTCTGCTGATGAACTGCTCTTCTGAATGTCCTGCTGCTCTATAAGTTGATACGCTATAAAAATCGCATTGCTTGTTCGTGATTTGAAAGGAAGATTTGCTTTTTTCTGAGGACTGCATGGAACACCAGCCCAGAGCAACAAATTGCACCCAAAGGGACTGAGTTTTCAGACAGCTACCCTTTAATTAGCGATGAAAAAGTACACCTTGCTGCACACCGAGAGTCCTCAATGAAGCTGCCTCTTAGATAGTGCGAGGGATTTCTCCACCAGCATACGCTTGTGGCACCACTACATGTACTTCAAACCAAATCGGCACAATACTGCACATTACGTGCTAGTCCAGTCCTTTATTATCACATTATTATTACATTATTCATTATTACAAGTCCAAAACTTCCAAATTCAATCCATTCCACGAAGTCTACCAACTAAGTTTAAGGCTAGTTTAGATATTAACGCATATTTGTCACTCCGGCTTAGCTATTTGTTGCAAAAACGAGATAAGCACGCTGCACCGGCGGCTGTATTACATGCAATAAACAACGCCTGCAACTACGCACGACGCGGGCGGCAACTTGCACGATGCGTCATGAAGCTTGCACGATGCATGATGCAACACGCATCATTCATGCTTTGATTTAGACACGTGACTGTCTAGACAGGGTCGCTTGGTGCTCAGCCCACACACCGCGCCAAAACGGATTGCCCGCTGTTTGTTAGACGCCTGGGCCCAGAATACCCGCGTCCCGAATTTTAACAGCACCGCAACAGGATAAGTACGGTCCCCTCTGTAGCAAATGTAAGTGATTCCGCTGATTAACTGCTGTTCTGAGTGGTTCCTGCTGCTCTAAGTTGATGCGCTATAAAAAGCAAACTCGCATTGCTTGTTCGTGATTTGAAAGAAAAATACGCTATTTTCTGAGGACTGCACGGAACACCAGCCCAGAGCAACAAATTGCACCCAAAGGGACTGAGTTTTCAGACAGCTACCCTTTAATTAGCTTTGAAAAAGTACACCTTCTTGCACACCGAGAGTCCTCAATGAAGCTGCTTCTTTAGCTATACTGCAAGGCACTTCTCAACCAGCATACGCTTGTGGCACCTACTTCACCAAATCCGCACAATACTGCAAATTACGTACCAGCCATTAGTGTTTCAAAATTCGCCATATTCGATGTGGATATCGATATTTTCAGTTCAATATGGATGATATCGATATTTATAGTTACCCATCAGTGTATGCCGCGGACATTTAAAAACCTACATAGGCGTTGCCATCTGAAAGCTGAGACTGCCGATTTTTCACTGCTTGTTGTCTAAGCTAAGCTTTGTTTGCGTGGTAGTATTGCGTATCAGGCGCGAAGACTGTACAAATAGGAACTTTGTATATCTACTACTATTAGTTATATTTTGATTGACGTTTTTTGTATCAGTCTGAACCAGTGGCGTATCCAGGGGGTGTAGGGTGGGTACACCCCCTTTGCGGTGGAGGTAGGAAGAAAAAGTCTGTCAAAAATAAGCGAAACTAATGAATTATCTACCAAGACTGTCTATTTTGTACTCAGAATGCCTTTTAAATGCGTTTTTGAAGGCTAAATTTTCAAAATTTTCTCGCCCTGGTCAGGCAGAAGCCCAACCAGGGCACTTTAAACTATTAAAACTTGTATTTTCTGTTAATTTTAAGCCTGGAATGTGTGTGTGAAACGCGTTTTTAAAGGCAAATTTAGCTAAATTTTCTTACCCTGGTTGGGCACAGGCACTTTCAAAATTTTACACCCCCCCTTTCCGAAATCCTAGATACGCCACTGGTCTGAACTGTGAGAAAATGGCGGAAACTAGAGCTGATCTTCACTTACCAATTTGGCCAGGCTTTTCATCTAAAGCTACTGTAGATCCTTTAAGTATACCTTGTACAGACTCACTTATTGTATGTATAGTGTTAATATTGTAAGGCTTTCCATCCATGCTAATTAGCACCATAAATAATGTGAAATGGCACAAACACAATTAAAATTCTGAAAAATCGAAAAATAGAGCTACGTACATTCTCATAAACTCATCAACCAGCATTGAAAAAGGATTCTTGTAGCTAAAACCTATATCAGGTAATTATTTTCAGATAAATTATAACCGATTGTCTCTTAAGAAAGTCACTATTTGGTCCCTTATTGTGGATTCCATAACTTCACTAGTGCCCCAAAGTAAGGCTATAGGTCGAAAGTTCTTTGGATTCGATACTAACCCTTTCTTATGTAGGGGTATTACTTTAGAAATTTTCCACTGCTCTGGGACAACGCCTCACACAAAAGAAAGGCGAAAGATCCGATTTAATGGTTCAGCTACTACTGTTGCGACGTTACGAAGAAAGAACTGAGGTATAACATCAGGCTCAGAAGACAGTTTTGGAGCGAAAAGCTTTACCAACTGGTCGAAAACTAACTGTTCATCAAATTGTACTTGACTCAAGGCGCTTCTCCCCTAACGGTTTTGATGAAATTATATTTCTATCGTCGTGAACGAATACTGATCCAAAAACCTGTTAAATTCTACCGCTTTCTCATAAAAAATCCATAATAATAGACACGCGTGACCGGGAGGAACCCGCCAATTCTGACAAGATTTTCCGACTACGATAATCCTTAAATAATCTAGCGCCTCTGCTGCCTGTCGTGTGAGTGAGTATACGTACAATGTACGTATTGTATGATTGCGTGTACACGTTTCACGGCACCGATACCGATCCACTCCCGGCCAGTCATTGTTGCTAGTCCTGCCTGTTGAT
>JASANB010005633.1:0-41452 GCA_030248155.1 Sabatieria punctata
TTAAAAATTTGAAATTGCTTTAAACATCGAAAAATTCACGCCGCATGTTACAGAAAACAAAATTTTTTTCTACCCGTTTGGGGGCCTCTAGCTTGTGTATATTTTGTATTAGTTAGAACTAGGTTTAATAAATGCCACAAAATCATACAGGACAGGGGTTTTGGGTCCCATCGACGACCAAAGCCCCCTCGGTGGGTCATACCTCCTCGCCAACAGGCGGTATCCCACCCCCTCTGAAAATTTCGGCGACCTTATTTTTGAAAAAAAAACAGAAGATTTCGTCAAAACCCCCTCGACAGCCCACACCCCCTAGCCGGCCCTTACCCCTCCCCGGCCATTGCCCCTCCAAAATCTTGGGCGAACAAATATTTTTACCGGTATGCATAAAATACTTCTATTTTAGCAAACAGCGAGTGTTTATGTACCTGTTTGCCCAAAAACATTATCTGCTGGCAATCAATCAACAACTTAATGCCAAAATAATTTAGTCTCTTTTGAAATATTTAGTCTCCATTGAAGTCCAGATGGTGGAAAACTTGTGAACTGAGCTCAGAACTAGCGTAAAGACACTAACTAGGTACCAGTTGGGTTTGAGAAAATAAGCAACAAACAATACTTTTGAAATAAAACTATTAATTGTAAGAACGCTCATTTCCGAAAACGCAATTTTAGGTGGTATTTTTTATTTAGATTGTTTTCAGTTGAAAAAGACACCAAACTTAAGCAAATGAAAAGAGAAAAAACATAAGCAGTTCCGGTTCCGACACACCTGTTCGCCGGAACCGGAATTCCCGTTGATCACCAGCCAGACATGGACTAGCATTTCGGCTGATGGGGGGTAGAATTTTCAATTCCTGATGGGGGGGCTGATGGGGGGTAGGAGCGCCTGATGGGGGGCTGAGGGGGTGGTAAGCCAAAAAGTCCGATTTTTGGCGAAAATCAGGGTTTTTTGGCTTATTTTTCATTAAAATAAGCTAAAATTAGCTATTCTGAGCTCATTTACGCCTATTCCAGGCATATTTTTATCATAATTTTCTATACAAAATTCTTCCCAAAAATTCCTGATGGGGGGTAGCGGCCGGCTGATGGGGGGTAGATCAGAGCCTGATGGGGGGTGAACCCCCCCTCAGCCCCCCCTTTGCCCATGTCTGTCACCAGCTACAAGCTGTCTCAAAACTATCTACACATTTCTTTTTTGCTGCCATTTACGCAAATTTTAACCAAATTGGCTGAAATTTGAATTTGAAACATAGGTGCCAAAATACATGTAGGAGAAATTTTGCGTGATAATAAAGTTTTTGCATCAGGCAGGACGCCCAATCCTGAGAAATTGAAGAATATGCGAAAATTGTTAATTTCAATGTCTACAACAATAGCGTTAAAAACGGAAACTCATCTTTTTGCTGCCATTTCCGCAAAAGTTCGCCAAATGACCTGAAAATTGTAAAGACTCTGCAAAATTGTGGAATATTTTACCTGTGTTTAAAATAAAATGTTGAACTGCGCTTAAAATGCCTATAATAATCGAATTTAACGTTTCCATTGGTGCTATTTAAGACGCACAGAATGATTTTAGAAGCGTTTTTTCTGCAATTTTACGCGTGTTTTTATCTATTATACTCAAGTTTGCTGCTTAACATTACAGTTTTAGCGTTGTTTTGTTGCAGCAACTATTATAATTATAACGTGTCAAATCACTTTTCCAGGCGTTCTGGCGAATTTACAAGTATTTATTGAACCCTCCTTCTGAGCGAAATCCGATGGACCCCACCTGGCAAGTAACCCCAACCCTCCCCGTTAAATGTATATAGTAGCAAGTACTTAGAAAATGCGAAAAGGTAAGAGAACTCACAAATAGCAGTGGTGGCAGGAATCAGTTCCTAAGAGCAAGTAAGGCGCCGCTTGTCCAGCAAGTGTTTTCTACATAAAATCGCCGTCTCTAATCTCCTGGCCTGACTGGCACTGAACTGAAATGTAAAACCGATATTGGTAGGGAATCTCATTTTTCACTGCCGCCCGCTAACTCAGACACGCACGGAATGGAAACGGCGGTCAACTTTGTGCTCACTCAACCAGCGCAACTTGGACGTCTAAACTGCATTATTCTGTCAGCTAGTCTAACAAACTGTTGTAGTTACACTCTGTTACCTACAAATCACCGTCAAGCCAGGTTACACAGTCTGTACTAATAGGCCGGGTCGGCGTGCCCTTTATCTATGTATAGAACGTTCTGGAAACGGTCAGGGACAAAGCAAAATCTGCCACAGCATTTATTATTTAGTTAGGCTACATAATATGTTAAATATGGCATACATGCTGTTATATATATGGCATATATGCCAATGCTGTTGCTCCGATGGCTTTGTGCTACGCGGTAGATAAACTTTTGACTTTCACTAAGTATGAAGCTGATTATAAGCCTAAACCTAAGCAAGTCGTAAGCTAGGGAAGGAATCTACTACTACTACCTCAAAATGGTGGAACACCTTTCATTGCACATTATTATCTATGCGCTTTAGGAGCGTGCGCTTGTGGTGAGAATGGCGCTTGTGGGACGTGCGCTTTTGGGAAACCCCAGGGGGAGGTGGTTACGGGTCTGGTGACCGCCGGGTGTCTGAGCACAAATTCTAGCCAAATAATCGCCAAAAAACGCTAGTTTGGGCTCAAATACAGCTGAAATTGTAAAAAATCGGCAAAAATTAGCTTAAAAAATTATTTACTTGTCAGAAAATTCGGAGGGGGTCTAAAAAACCATTTCGGGGAGTCCCCATACGGGGGTCTGGCAGTCTGGCCGAAGTCGTGTGGGGGTAGATCCCCTGTTACATACATGTAGGGTACATAATAATCAATCAAAATTGCGCTGCAGCATCTATTATTAATGAATATAATAAATAAAGCATAGATGTAACAGGGGGTCCGGGTGGGTCTGTCCCCAACTCCCCACCGACTTAGACGAGACCCCCTGGTCGGCGGAAACCCCTCTTCTTGTACTTGAGCCCGAATTAACGATTTATTATTATTGACAATTTTTGTAGCCGAAAAATTACGATTTTTGAGTGCCCAACCCCCTCCGTAGGATCTGGGCTCATCAGACACCACGTGCGGCGCCAGACCCCCAACCCCCCTCACCTTCGGCGGATGACCTGTCACATGTATGGATAATAGTTAAGCCGGTCGGCTTATGGAACAGGAAAAACTTTATTATTAATAAAATCGGTATTGAGCTGACTTGACTGAACGACGCATTGACGCGTTTCCGCAAGCTAACGGCTTTGGTGCGCCGCCAACTTTTATGTTTATCCCAAACAGACACACCGCAAGTGTACAGTATGTACTACTACTTCAACTACTTGCGTTACTTTATGACCAGAGATAACTCTTTGTTTCTACGTTAGCTTGGTATTTCATCAAATTCGCATATGACATCGATGGGGGTTTCACCAATAATACGCACACAAACTTTTTTATAGATTAGCTACGTTACGTAGCTCCTCACTGCGGCTCCAGCAATGTTTTCAGATGAAACGATGCCTAAATTCAACAAGACAAACGATTTCCTTAAAATCTGTATGTAGAACTAACGGAATCCAGCAGAAGAACTGCTACTAATGACAACTAATCACGTCAGAAACCAAAGTTGTCATATAACACACGCTACTGTTGTGTGACACGAATGTACGCATTGTGTGGTTTT
This sequence comes from Sabatieria punctata, assembly GCA_030248155.1. NCBI lineage: Eukaryota > Metazoa > Nematoda > Chromadorea > Araeolaimida > Comesomatidae > Sabatieria > Sabatieria punctata. The sequence continues at coordinate 3,695 of JASANB010005633.1, forward strand.
ACTTTAACCGATGCTTTAACTAATGCGGGATATGTTTTATGTATATATGTTTTGAAACATAGTATGTTTGCTTTGGGCATTCATAATGTGTTTTGTCGAATATGTTTCATGTAAAAGTTTCTGAGATCAATTTGTTTTTGGAAACGTATATAGTAAATAAAACCATGGTCCATGATAAAACATGCCTCAATGTTCGTTTGGGTTATAGAAGCAGCGCCCATGAAACAACGATTATGCGCCGACGCAGTGATGCGCCGATTAATAAATCCCTGAGCTGATTAGTCACTGAGATTAGGGATGGCCAAAGCACGTGCGCGCGGCGCGGAATAGAAAATACAAAAACACAGCCAAAAAGTGGTCCAAAATGTTTTTTTCAACTTCAAGCGCAAATGCTTTTTTGTGTTCCGTTATTGATAGGAGGATGTGATGTATTTATATGAAACAGAGTGTGAGCTATCGAATAAGATGCATATTGAATCATAATTCGGCCGTTAAAGAGCATTTTTCTCTCGAAAACGGAATTCGTCGTTTTTCAATGTCTATTTTCTGCTAAAAGGAGACTTGATTCAAATTTTGTTCAACCGATTTTAAAATCACCGCAACTCGTTACCTATATAGCACGCTTTTTTTCTTTCCGCACTTTGGCATGGTCCCCACAAATTTGATTCTTCCTTAACTACTGAAAATCGGCTTTTTTGTGGATTTTTTTCATGTTCCTCGTTCTTGTGAAAAAACAACAAATTCGGCGAAAGATGTTCAATCGGTTCCGTATACAGTAGACTTCAGGCTTTCGACTGATATAAGAATTGGCTCTCTGCTGTTTGTCGTTAACCCCACAAACGATGTTGAAGTTTCTGTAACCCTAAATTTTTGCCATTTCAGGCTTTTATTGTACCCAACACTTGCAATCATACTTTTTTGCATTAATTTAGCTGGGTGACGAATATTCACATCTTTCTAGTAGATTTTAAACAATCAAGTTGGTTGCACCTTCGTAACACGCGCCATCGAAAATCAGCCACCGCTGGGACGGCGACCAAGTTATAAACACTAATTTACGCGATTTGATCCACGCGGCTGTTTTGAACCCGCATTTCTCCAATTCTTCATGAAATTATGTGCGGTTTTTTGCGTAAATAATCGCATCCGGTCATGCTATTGCCGTTTTAGCATAAATTTTGCTTGTAGCGCGAGTTATTCAAATCTGTTGCCCATAATTAAAAATGGTACCAAGTGCGCCATACAAAAGTTCTTCGCAGACGGACGCTTTTAGATCGCATTTTTCTAATTTTTCATGGAATCAAGTGCGGTTTTTTGCGTAAATTATCGCATCCGGTCATGTTATCGGCGGTTTTAGCATATTTGTTTTGCTGTAGCGTGAATTTTTGAAAACCATTGGCCATACCTACTGAGATTCCGGGTGGGCACCGATTTTCAGCTGTTTGCGGGAGATAGTGTCGGTAGTACAGTGTAGTGTACAGTACAGCGTAATTTTCTGATAACGCTCCAAACACGTTTCATGTAAATTCAGGTGCACGGCAGTTTAGGTCAGTCTAATTGTAAATTTACTGACGTGCTCAATTGCCTTTGATCAGTCTCTTGCTATGCACTGTTGCTGATAAAACCTTCCTTTGGCCACCTAACTTGCGTTCACGCTGTTAGATAGTACCTTTCAACTACACGCATATGATTTGAACAAAATTCTTTGAATAAAACTCATCGATGCATCCATATAGTCCCCCTACAACTGAGCAAACTCTACAGTAAGGCTAGCTTCTCAAAATACTACAGTGTCCTACACAGAATCAGAGACTATGTTTGCGGCTGGTGTTTCTTTAAGTAGGCCATATACTCCTGCACGTCGTCTTTGGAGCCGAGCGCAATGGGCGTTCTTTCATGGATCGACTGTGGCACCAAATCCAAAATATTCTGGTAGCCGTTGGTAGCCAGACCACCAGCCTGCTCCATTACATAGGCCATTGGGTTGCATTCGTACAGCAGACGCAACTAAAACCAACGCGCTACTTCTGCGTCTATTTTAAAATCAATACTGTGCGCGTTTTTACGCATATTACAGTCAGGCACTTAACGCCGTTTATGGCACCATATATGGTACCGGTACCTAGGGTAGTGGTATATATGGTACCCCTACCAATGACCATGGGTGCCGGCACCATATATGGGACCACTACCATATATGGTACGAAATCTGAACAGAGTGGTATCATATATGGTACCGGTACCGGTAAGAACGCGAAGGTAGGGGTACCATATATGGTGCCGGGACCATATATGGTACCACTACCTAAGGCACCGGTACCATATAATATATGGTGTCGGTACCATAAACGGCGTTAAGTGCCTGACTGTAATATGCAAAGCCCGCTTCATTCACAATTTGCCTGCATACCAACCACCCTTTAGGATAGTACCTTTCCTTTTGGTGTCTCTGTTGTTGCTGGGTACATAAAAATTCCACCATACAACAATGTTCTGTGTACGTCAGCTACCATAGAACCTACATATCGAGCACCAGCTGGCGCTTTGCCTTCCTGAAGAAGAGATTCAGATTCATTTCAAAGAAATCAAACATTTGATACGTTTACCGCAGGGAACTTTTTCTGATTGACGTACTCAGCCAGTCCCGGGTCCCAGAACTTTTGATAGCCCTCATTGAGACTGTAAATTTTGCCTTTAGGCTTCAGCCTCATGTTCGGATGAGTGAGGATAAATTCACCGATTCCCTGAACAAATATGCTAATCACACTCAGTGTCAGTGCATCAAAGTTCGATTTAGCTTACCGGGTCGAGTGTAAAGCCATTGACACCAGAGGCTGTGGCCAAAACGATCATAGTAGCAGAACCGTAGAGAGCATAACCGGAAACTATTAGCTTCCGTCCTGGCATCAAACAGTCACTCATGGTTGGAGGGCCGTCGTGTTCCTAAAATGCCCCGGACGGCTTGCGTTTCTTTGCTCATTTGTCATTTCATCGGTACCTTTCTGTAGATACCAAAAATGGTGCCAATCGAAATACAACAGTCGATGTTGGACGAACCGTCCAGTGGATCGAAGACCACTACATACTTTCCTTGTTGCTCGATCGGAATCTGAATTCAGAGCAGAGTAGTGTGGCTCGATAAAAACAAGGACAAAGTAGACCCTACTTCGATCGCTTCTTTGTTTTCTTCAGAAACCATTGCACAAGCTGTCAACGATGACCTAATCATATTGATCATTAGGTCGTTGGACAGAACATCCAACTTCTTTACTTCCTCGCCTTGCACATTTGACCCTCCGGCCATGCCGTAGCTAGAACCAGTAACTATTCTGAGCAAGCTACAAAACTAAACGCCACATTGTTGGCTATTTTTTGGTTTTAGAGCCTATTTTCATGAAACACGACAGATTCTATAGTTCTCTAGCTGTTGAAATGAAATGACGCTGATTTTGGTAACGAAACAAACATCGATTAAAACAACCCAGCAGATTTTTTTTTGCTGTAGCATAGGAACCGTAAATCTTCAAACGATTCGAATGAGTCTTTTTTTAAATGAAAGATAGATAAATTCTTAAAAAATGGTGACAATTACCGTACGTATAGTGCTGTTTATAGTACCCCCTATTTATAGTACCCGGGGTACTATAAACGGCACTTAGTGCCATATATAGTACCCGGGGTACTATAAATGGAGACAGATTTTCATTCTGAAATGAGCTGTTATAAATACAAAACGTGCGAAAAATACAGTATTTTTGCTGGTTAACCTTGTTTGTATGAAGAAAAACAGTAGATAATGCAATCATAGAGGTTCTGATGGAAGTGCATAACCTATTTTTTTACATCAAATCGGCAATTTGAGCAAACAACTTCACGTACTATTGTTAGTTTCTTATAGAGCAGATTTCGTAGGTGCCATATATAGTACCCGGGTACTATAAATGGATTCAGTTTTATTTTCGCAAAACCCTAAGTGCCATATATAGTACCCGGGTACTATAAACAGCACTATACGGTACTTAGAAAATGGTGCTTACTTACGATCAAATTCCAAACAGAATTTAGCACTGAACAAGAGCGATTTCGTTGCACTTCATAATAAAGCAGATTTCCACAGCTGGGGGTTAATGAGTCCTTACTTGGTGAAGTACCGAGCCTGTGTGTCACCAGTAAAGCCTCGCGATGTAGCCCTTAGCTGTAGGAATCTGTTTTATTATGAAGTGCAACGGAATACTAAAAATCGCTGCTGTTCATTATCAAAATCTCTGATTTTACTTTGAGGGAAAACATCTCAGGAACCAAGCAGAGTATCTTAATGAAAATTGCACCAGTCTGTCAAGAGTTTATTTGTCTTTCATTCAAAAAGACTCATTCAGGTCGGTTGGGGTTTGCGGTTGCCAATGTGTTTTTTTGGCGGACCCTGTAGTATAAACACATAAAATGCTATGGTTTCCTGCTAACCTGTACGTATGTAATGTACGTACGTGATTCACTTACAGAGCAGATAAACCAGCTTTTCGGACGGCCGAAGAGATGGCTTTGATGGCAGAGACGATAGAGCAGAGCAGATTGGTGAAGTCTCCGGTTTTGGTCGGTTGTTTGCGTTGTTCGTGAATGACGAAGCGCATCAGAGTCATGGTGTCGGTCTCGAAGCCGTACTGCTGCGACGACGAACTGTTATTTCCTATGGTGGCGGCCATTTTTGCTCTTTGACTTCGAACACCGGTCACAGGTTGCGAACAATGATCAATACTCTGCCGTGGGGAGGACCACCGGATGTGTTCGGCAGAATGAGCGGCTAGCGCTGTTGGAGGGTTTGTACCAGAAGGCAACAAGTGCGTGGGGAAAGTTTTAAAACTTTAAAATTTGCGCCGCCTGCATAGTCCGAACTCTAGAAACAGCTTCCACTTGCCACCACCACATGATTTATTGCAATTTAGGTCTAGTAAATTTTGTTTAAGATGAATGCTGAAGGCCGGCGGTAAACCGCGAGATTAGCAGTCAAGATTTTATACCTATGCTACCTACATGTACACTTAAATCATCATCACATACAGTTCATTTCTACGTAATTCAAAGTCAGGTGTAGGCTTGAACCACTCAGTAAGTACTGTATACACTGTCAATATGCAAGATCTGGCAGTGTAATGTTTTAGTTTCACTATACGTATCAGATATACAAAAAGTGATTCGGTGATCACAAATCGACGCGTGCTAACTTTGAGCAATAATTGCACAAATTTCTGTTTTTTTAATCTACCTGCCCTATACATACATACATACATGTGTACGTACATGCAGTAGTACTTGCGGCTTGACAAACTGTCGCCCACTCAACTCTAGATACCGGCAGACTTGGATTGTTTAAGCAGATGTATGTATAATCGAGGAATGCAGAGAAGAAAGGGGTCAAAAAGCGAGGCGGGGCAAATGTCGCGGCAGCAAGAAAGTCTTAGATTTTAAACTGCACCGAGTTGCCAGGCCGGGCACCGGCGGCAGTCCGTCAGGAGATGAGCGGGCCGGAGCGCAGTTCGTTCGAACGGGGCGGCAAATGTCTCTACCGGGCTTGCGAGGCCATTCTGCTAGTCAAGGAGAAACAGTTCTTCGTCTGCAAAGAACAACTCTCGCACGCCAGCCACTACTTCCGAGAACTGTTCCGCAACGCCCAGACCAACCAGCAGCCCGACAATGAATACTTCCTGACTCTCCAGGAAAACCCAGAAGATGTGCTAGTATTTCTTGAGGCCACATTCCCTCATCCTGATGTCAGGCCGGTCGAAGGTAAATGCAACAATTTTTTGCCAGCTATCTGATGTCGAAACACTTCCAGTATGCACCCCTTCTAATTTAGCCCTCTTTGGGCGAATTACCTTTTTGTTTGCTTGTTTGTTTATGAGTTGCACTGTCCTTTCGGACAGCTCAGGACACCCCTCGCTCTTTTCAGAGCCCTTCAATGGAGCAGCCCTGTCTACAAACAACCCCCCCTTTGCTGCCAATAGGTGCAACGGCAGCGCCGGTTCGATTCCCATTTACCTACTGGCCATCACCGGCTTTCGGCGGCTTTTGTTTGTTAACCTTCTAAACAGATGTGCTCGTCTGTGTTCTCGTTGTGTTGGTGTTTTTTATACTATTATGTTCTGGTCAGCGTCTCAGCCGAAGCGCAAACAAAAGGATTAGTGTTCGCCTAAAGGATTAAGCCATTGCTCTTCGATAAATCAGACATGGGCAAATGGGGGTTGACCCTCCCTAAGGCTCTGAAAAATAAGCCAAAAACACTTTATTTTAGTCAAAAATCGGATTTTTAGCTTACCATGCGCTCAGCCCCCAATACACCCTCAGGATTTGAAAATTTAACACCTCCTCAGCCTAAATGCTAGCCCATGTCTGACGATCATACGTGATGTACTAAGGGGTTTGGGGGATTACCCATACTAGCTGGAAAGGGCGAACCCCCTACACCCCCGAAGCACGCATGTCCAGGCGTTTTGGAGCTTTTTGAAATTTTGGAGTACCTCTGGGCGAAACCCCTCGACTCCCACCTGACGGAACCACCTCCCCCAGGCCGGCCCGGACCTGTAATTTGTATGCTGACGATACCGATAGGTACAATTTCCACAGAGCTTTAGACACCATTCTGGCTCGAACAGTGATCACTGGCCATTGCCATCAATGTCGAGAAAATGGTGTAAAAAAGATTGGTGGTATTATATTGCAGAGCGCTCGTTACACACGCTGATGCGTCTGGGCGACAAGTTTAAAGTTCCGAGTTTGAAACTGCGCTGCTCCGAGTTCCTGACAGCTCGGGCCAACTTGGTAGACCCTCTGTCAGCGCTGAGTTGGATCCGCTGGGTGCTCTGCTATAACTTCGACCTGAAACTGGCCAAAAACCTGCTTCCGGCGGCGGCCATGTTGTCGTTGAAGATACTCGACTGTCACAAAGAGGAACTCGGCCGATTCTACGGCGATCTAGTGGCGGCCAAGCTTAGACTGATCCACATGAAATCGGGCGAGTTCGAGGTGAAACCGTTCGCAGTGGTCTGTGTCGAATGTTCAGAGGCTGTGCCCCAACGCAGAGTGTACTGCAGCGGGTGCAACCTGTTTCTAAAATACACCTGTGAAAAGTGCACCAATGCCTATTCGCTGGTGGAGGACGAAAAACAAAGACTGATCGACTGCTCCTGCGTCAAAGAGCACTACAAGAAGTTGATGGTGTCGGACTATTTCAAGTACCAGTACTTAGTTAAGCAGGACTCCAGACTCAAATCTGCTGAGTTTTAATAATACCAAGTAGCACGTAATCTTACGTATAAAGTAAAGTAAACCGGTGTTACTAATTTTAAAATCCGTGAGAACAAGAATCCTTCATGAATTTGGGCAGAGCTTCGTCCAGGAACGCCCTAGAAAGAGAGAGCGCATAGTTTGTACAGAGCTAAATCAACAAACACTGTCACTTGATTACCGATTTTTATGGAATACAATTTTCTTCTAATTTTTTGCTAGTTTTTAATCTGTTGGACAGAAAACTAAAATCCGGCACTAATTAGAAGAGTGTTGAACAATTTTTACTCTTGAGTACCAGAAGTTTAGCTGTGTTTCTTGGATGACTGTCACACATGTAACAGGTCATCCGCCAATGAGAAAGGGGCTGGAGGTATGGCGCTCAGTATGAATGGGTATGGGGGGCTGAGTCAAAATTCTAGGGAGAAGTTGGGCACTCGAAAACGCAAAAAAACGCTAGTTTGGGCTTTATTTGCAATACAGCTGTATTGCAGGCGATTTAAACAATTTTATTGCCTGAAATTCTAATAAATCGCAAAAATTTGCTCAATAAATTGCTTGACAGATAAATCGTCTCGGGGGCATCGGATCGGAGGGTGTCTGGCTTAAGTCGGGTGGGGAGACGCGGACCCCCTTGTTACATGTATGCGCACTGTAAAAGACTCGGACCACTACAAAATAGCGTATACAGTAGTATTTTCAAAACCGTACAAACAATGTATCGAAAAATATTCTGCAATGAGCGCAAAACTCGCATTTAGGTTCTAATACTTGCAGATCGTCAGATTGACATAAATTCTAGTTATGACATAAACGGCATTGCAATAGTAATTTGCCAGACCCCCGGAAATGCTATTTTGTCGTTGAAAACACAGTAATTTATCTTAGAAAAACTAAATTACGTATTCAGTCTGAACGCGAAAAATACCGTAAAGGAACCAACCCTAGTACCATACATACGTAAGCAAGTAGGGTAGGTGACGCACTTTAGTTCTTCCAGCATGTTCTGGTTGCTGCCGTGAAAGCGAACACTGTGCTCAGTACCAAACACGCCATCTCCCCATTCCGACTTTTCGTGGTAAACCGAGCTCAGCTTTAATCTCGCCATTTCTACTGGAAACAGGTCCGGCAACGTTACTAAAATTAATTATTTCTACTAGCTTCATTTTGAAATAAGGCCAAATAATCGAAAAGTACCTGAGAGAATTAGAGCAAAGCGCTGATTCTCAATCAGAAAGCTGGCTGTCTTCCAGCAAACCTGGTCGAACTCCACCACCTGCCTGAACCAAAATACAATACAATGTTACCATGGAGACCAGGACTATTCGCTAAGTGTCACTTACTTGTTAAAGTGAACCAGCAGAGTGCAAATGAACAATTGTCTTCTGCGTATTGACTGTACTATGTAGTAGACCCGAAACCGGCCTTAGTTAGTCAACAAAAAACAGCAGAGTGGAAAGCCAATTACTTGGTCATTCACTTCACTGGCAATTTGGTCAGTGTAATGAGCAAACGAAGTCTTCTCAAATTCTGGCACCCTGTAGTTCGACTTATAGAGTAGTCTGAAAACACTCAAGGCATTTGACAGAGTGAGAGATAAAAAAATGGTCTCACTGGTTGAGGAAGGGCGAGAAAAACACCTCCACGTTAGCCACCGTCTCGAAGTTACGGAACGCCACTCGAACCGTCACCTCGTCGTCTTGAAACTGCAACCCTTCCACACTCATACAAGTACAAGGAGTCCGGTGAGGAGTTGGTCTTTCTAGCTACATTCATGAAATTGATACAATGCATGTGTGAAATGAAATTACTGACTGAAATACTTTCGAGCTCCACACCGTCAAATGACTGACTCTTCACGCTAGTTTTTGTCACAAACAAAGCCGCCCTTGAAAAAACAACTTAGGAGATTTTTTTACTGAAACAACCGTAAATATCAACCGATCTCTATGAATCTTCTTTGAATGTCTAAAGATAAACAAATTGCTGAGTGTGTCGATGCATCTGCTCAGCTCCTCATAGTCGAAACAGAGATTCTGGCCAGGAACAAGAGCGATTTTTATTATTACGGAATGCACCTGATAATAAAACAGCTTTCTACTGCTGAGGCCTAACCAGGCTTTACTGGTGACTCACACTTCCTCATTTCAAACACCCTTCTAAACCATCGATCGATTTTTCAGGAAAGTAATTTTGGGGTCGGTCAATTTTTGCATTTTTCACAATTTCAGACGCGAAACAGTCTGTGAAACAGCGATCTTTAGCCCGAAGATTAACAGAAGAACATAGCAAAAGGTAGTATACTTACTTGCGTATTGTCTTGCGGTTCCAGTTGTTCGAAGTTGGGCGCCACAGAGAGCAAGCTGACTTTGCGAATCGAGCAGGAACTGACAAAAATAGCATCGCCGCGTCTCGCGCCGCTCTGCAGTGGGACAGACAGCACTAAGCTAAATGAAGAAACTCGTTAAAAAGGTACCGGGAAAACTTTGACTTCGACGCTGTCCTTGTTAATGTCGGAATCGGGCTCGTTCAGGTGGTCGATTTCAGCTCTGAGTCGGTCGTACTGTCTGCACAAATCTATCTCATAATCTTTGTACAGATCCAGCAGCTTGAACACCCAGCGCTGCAGACAACTCTCGTCCGCCCCCGACCACTCCTACAGACGCATGTAAAAAGTATACCCAAAAATTGGTTCCCACAAAACACGTAGTCGATATGGAGGGCATAGCAGCACACCCCATCTATCTACATGAATGGATGGCAGTATCAGTTGTTAATGTTAACTGTCATTCATTTCTCAGACACAGACATGGACAGGCATTTCGGCTAAGGAGGTGGGTAGAAATTTAAAATTCTGAGGGGAGGTAAGCTGAAAAAATACCGATTTTCGGTTAAAATACATGTTTTTTTGCGTTTTTTGCTTCCTTTTCGTTAAAATATGAAAATAAGCTATTCACACAGGATTACTGTTGTCATATTCTTGCGTCACAAAAAAAATTCCTGCGGTGTAGCATCGGCCTGATGTAGTGTTGTTAGGCTCTTTTTTTTTAAAAAAAAAAGGCTTTTTTTTAAAAAAAGCTTTTTTTTGAAGGCCCATTTCGAAAATTTTTTATTTTATTCACAGTATGAAAATTTTGGGGGAAAATCGCTGAATTTAGCCTCAGATATACATTAGCAGTGCAGTTCTATCAATTTCTTGCCTATTCTAAGCCTAAAAATAGGTTTTGAAGGGCAGCAGCCACTCTGTGAGCAATGCTGCAGGTAGAATGTCGACTCTCAGGCTGTAACACTATGTTTGAACCAAAGTATCAGCTTTTGTATTTAAAGTTGCTTCTGATGCATCCTTGCATCTCCTACAAGCTATATCTCATGCTAGGAAAAAATTTTGAAAAAAAAATTTCGAAATGAAAAATTTTCATAAAAAAAAGCTTTTTTTGGCTTTCAAAAAAATTTTTTTTTACAACTCTAGCCTGATGGGCAACCCCCTCAGCCCATTTCTGCTCAGACGAGTTTCTCAGCTTATAGGCGCGACGCATAGGGTATGGATTGGATTGCATTTTCCGCGCCGACGACTAACTCTTTGTAACAAGAAAATTGCCCCACCGAGTGGATGAGCGCACGAGAACGCACACAGTGCCGTTGCAGCCTAAACCAACTGTGTCGGCCTATGCATCGGGTAACGGAGAAAGAAGCCAAAAGAGGCCTAACTAAGATGCGGGAAAGAAAGGTAGCTCACAGGCAGAGCGGTCATATCAGGTTCAAAGTTGTCGTCCTCGCCATATTCGAACTCGGGCTGAGTCTCCGGGTGACTCCAAACGAAGTAGACACGCCCTAAAAGCTCTCACCATCAATCATCATTATTTCAAGTTCTCAGACGCATCTGCAAGAGGTGCAGGACTCACTCACATGTCATCAACTCATCTGCATAAGGCAGCACCAAATCGAACTGGTCGCCCTTCCCCTCGCAACCTTCCTTCCACAGCAAATAACGGGGGGCACTATAACAGACAAAGATGTTGAGTGGGTTGTGTAATAAGATAGTTCCTAGGTCGCTCCGACCCTTCCCGCTCCCGCGAAATTTCTCCGATTTTTCTGAACCCTGCTTCATCAAAAAATCGAATTTCAAAAATGACGAAAGTTTCTCCTTCAAAAGTTATAAGCGTTTGACAAAGTGGCGCCCATCATATTTGGGAGTGCCACGATCCAATCCCATACAAAACTTTACATTAGAAAGTGGTTTCTCTAAAATTTAAAATTTCGTCCACCTTGGGTCTTAACCTTAACTGACTTTTAGGGGTCCCTAATGAGGGCGTATATCTCAGGATCTAAGCAGGGCACATTAATGAAAATTTCAGCAATCTTTTAAGAATTTATTTATCTTTCATTTAAAAAGAATTCATTCAAATCTGACTTAACTGACGAAAAAATATGAGGAAACTGAGGAAAAATATCTGGACGACTGTGAAGCATAAAAATCGGTTAAAAAATCAGTATATTTAAATTTTATAAAATACTGATTTTTGAACCGATTTTTATGCTTCAAAGTCGTCCAGATATTTTTCCTCACCTCCAACACCCGATATGACTACACCAGCTGATGTAGAAATGATAGCGCTACAAAATCCTGGAATGAAAACATCTGGTATCAGGGGGGTTTGGGGTTTTGGGGGGTCAGAGGGTGGAAAAAATTTTTTTTCGAATTTTTCCGATTTGAGTGGTGGATTTTAAAGATACATAAATGTGAAGAAAACCTCAAAAATATTAGATCGCAACTCCTATTTACACGCGAGAAAATGGCGTCCAAATTTTCGGTCCCATAGTTAAGCGGCTCAAATTTTGGGAGCGTCTAACTTCAAGTTGGAGCGTCGAATCAAGTTATCCTTCTGGACTCAAGGACAGCTCATCATTGGGTAGTATTAACACACCAAGTTTGGGCTAAATCGGTGAAAGTCAAAAATCCAACTTTTAATAGGGATAAGGCACAAGGGTCGATCATGTCAGAAACTGGCTCTTAATTAATCACTTTCTTGCTTTGGGTTAGGCTTGGGCTCAGGCTTAGGCTTAGAAGTCAACTGAATACGGTAGATAAAATTGAAATTTTTGTTAGGGCCCCTGAAAGTCAGTTTTGCCACCGCTGTAGCAACTGCAAATCTCGACAGATTTGAATGAATACATTTTAAATGAAAGATAAATAAATTCTTAAAAGATTGCTGAAATTTTCATTACTGAGCTCTGCTTAGATCCTGAGATATACGCCCTCATTAGGGACCCCTGAAAGTCAGTTTTGCCGTGTAGGAGGGCTGGAAGATAACTAACCTGCTTGTAACATTTCGAATTGCAGGCAGCACGGACCCGAACTGACAGCACTCAAGCACCGGCTCCACTAACTTTGCCAGCCACGGACACAGAGTCACCACTGACTGTTGGCTGGTGGCCGGCTCAGATTCGCTCAGCCTCATCTCTTCTATCGATTTGTCAGATCGAATGTCCACTGCAAGCAAAGCGAACAATTTGAAGCGCCATTCTCTCAAATGACTGCTATGAAAGTTCGAAAACCCTTTCAAACCAAAGCCATAAAAACTATTTTTCCGACCTGATTTCTTTTTTTCAGGTTGCTCCAATCATATCCTCGTGCTATACCTATTATTTTTGTCTGTCCTATTTTAATTGGCAATTCGGTTTCTTCTAGCCGTCTAACCGTTCTAACCGTTCTAGCCGTTCGCACCGGCAGGTAACGCTGTGGGCGCTGAATTTTGTGCAATTGGCAGAACGTTTTCAGGCTGTGATACTTCTTCAATATGCTTTGTGCTTTCACTCACATCTCTTCTGGCCAACTCCGAATCGCCATGCCGAAATATTATCCCGAGAATCGCCGAATTCACTTTGGAAATCAATCAATTAAACTGACGATTTTCCTTCTAATTGTAACGATTTCAGCTCTTCAAGCTGTGATGCTTCTTCGATACGCCCTCAGCAGCCACTATGTTCTGGCCAACTCAGAATCGCCATGCCGAAATACTATCCCAAGAATCCGCCGATTCGGCTGTGGAAATCACTGAAACTAACGATTTCCCTTGTGATTGTAACGATTTCAACTCTTAAAGCTGTGATGCTTCTTCAATGTGCTTTGTGATTTTACTCACATTTCTTCTGGCCATCTCCGAATCGCCATACCGAAATACTATCCCAAGAATCGGCCGATTTGGCTGTGAAAATCACTGAAACTAACGATTTCCCTTCTGATTGTAACGATTTCAACTCTTCAAGCTGTGATGCTTCTTCAATGTGCTTTGTGCTTTTGCTCACAATTCTTCTGGCCATCTCCGAATCGCCATGCCGAAATACTGTCCCAAGAATCGGCCGATTCGGCTGTGGAAATCAATTAAGCTGATGATTTCGGTTCTGATAGTAACGATTTCATCTCTTGTAGCTGCGTACTTCTTCGATACGCCCTGAGCAGCCACTCACATTTCCCTCCCAATTCGTATCCCTTGAACTTTTTACCCCTCCATTTTTTCTGTCCTTGGAAATTTTGGGCTATGAAATTGTTTGGGGTGTTCTTTCTTTAAATCCTGGCTTTTTCGGGCAATAAAATTTTAGGGTGGACTAAAAAGCACTCCAAAAATACGGGGTGAACAAAATTTCAGACAAAAATATTTTAAGGGAAGAATTCTAAGGGGGATGACATTTTATGAAGGCAAATAAATATAAGCACACTGAAAAACAGAAGGCGCAAAAAATTTTGGACCAAAAATTTGGGGGTAAGAATTTTTGGGGGTACAAATTTTAAAGGGGTACATTTTGGGGGCAAAGAAGGCACTCGGAAGAAAGAATACAGGGTGCAAAAGTCATCCTGAAAAATATTGAAGAAATGGGCAATTTGAAGGAAAATCGTCAGTTTCGGCGATTTCCACAACCAAGTCACGTCTTGGTCATGAGTAGTTTACGCTATCCCATGTGTCTCGGCGGCTCCGGCATCTGTGAGAGCGGTTGTTTGTGAGTTCGAAACCGGTCGAAGCGACTGGGAGTATGTAGCCGACCAAAGCCCAACCCAGGCCGCCGAAAGCCAGTGATGGCTAGTAGGTAAATGGGAACCGAACCGGCGCTGCCGTTGCACCGAATAGTAGCTAGTAGGTAAATGGGAACCGAACCGGCGCTGCCGTTGCACCGAATAGTAGCAAAGGGCAAGGTTGCCCAATAATTGAAAGGCTCTGAAAAGAGAGCGGTCTGTCCTGAGCTGTTCGAAAGGACAGTGGAACTAAAAACCAAAACGGAACAAACAAAACCGAATCGGCCGATTCTCTCCCAGATTGTGCTCGGTTTAGCGAATCAGAGCTGACCAGAACATGTAAATGGTAAACGGTAAACGGCTAGTAGGTAAATGGGAACCGAACCGGCGCTACCGTTGCACCTATTGGCAGCAAGGGGGGTTGTTTGTAGACAGGGCTGCCCCATTGAAGGGCTCTGAAAAGAGCGAGGGGTGTCCTGAGCTGTCCGAAAGGACAGTAGAACTCATAAACAAACAAACAAACAAACAACACAGTTTTAAAAGTCAACTATACAGTTTAAGGCACTTACGAAAAAAGATTACTACAAACAGCACTATTCGGCGCTCACTTAAGTTGTAATTTCCGATGTTTTCGATAAGACACATACGTACAGTAGAATAGTAGAGGGTAAGGTCTGCTAAACGCAACAAAAATATAGATTTGGTACAAGAGAATGTGACTGGACAGGATCTTCAGGTGCATCGAAGAAGCACCACAGCTGAAAGAGTTGAAATCGTTGCAATCAGAAGGAAAATCGTTAGTTTCATTGATTTTTTACAACTAAATCGGCCGATTCTTGGGATAAGAATTCGGCATGGCGATTCGGAGTTGGCCAGAAGAGATGTGAGAGAAAGCCCAAAGCACATTGAAGAATTATCACAGGTTGAAGAGCTGAAAACGTTGCAATCTGGAGGGAAATCGTCAATTTAATTGATTTCCACAACTGAATCGGCCGATTCTCCGGATAGTATTTCGGCATGGCGATTCGGAATTGGCCAGTAGAGATGTGAATGAAAGCACAAAGCGCATTGACAGCTTGAAGAGCTGAAGTCGTTGCAATCTGAAGGGAAATCGTCAATTTAATTGATTTCCACAAGTGAATCGACCGATTCTTGGGATAAGATTTCGGCATGGCGATTCGGAGTTGGCCAGAAGAGATGTGAGTGAAAGCACAAAGCACATTGAAGAAGCATCACAGCTTGAAGAGCTGAAATCGTTGCAATCTGGAGGGAAATCGTCAATTTAATTGATTTCCACAACTGAATCGGACGATTCTCCGGATAGTATTTCGGCATGGCGATTCGGAATTGGCCAGTAGAGATGTGAGTGAAAGCACAAAGCACATTGAAGAAGCATCACAGCTTGAAGAGTGGAAATCGTTACAATCAGAAGGGAAATCGTTAGTTTCAGTGATTTCCACAGCCGAATCGGCCGATTCTCCGGATAGTATTTCGGCATGGCGATTCTGAGTTGGCCACAACATCTATGAGTGGCTGCTCAGGGCGTATCGAAGAAGCATCACAACTTGAAGAGCTGAAATCGTTACAATTAGAAGGGAAATCGTCAGTTTAATTGCTTTCCAAAGCAAATTGGGCGATTCTCGGGATAATATTTCGGCATGACGATTCGGAGTTGGCCAGAAGAGATGTGAGTGAAAGCACCAAAGCATATTGAAGAAGTATCACAGCCTGAAAACGTTCTGCCAATTGCACAAAATTCAGCGCCCGCAGCGTTACCTGCGGGTGCGAACGGCTAGAACGGTTAGAACGGTTAGACGGCTAGAAGAAACCGAATTGCCATTTTAATTTCACTAGTGAAAGCCGGTCACCGAAAAATGGAAACATTTCTTTTTTCCTGTATCTTTCCTAATTTTGTCGGAATTGGATGAAATTTGGAGTGTAAACCCAGAAAATCAGGGTAATTCGTGTGTAAAAAGTTGACATTTCTTCAGATCTTCGTCGTTCGACAGTATGCTGTTGCACTTTTACAGAAGACTCTTACACAGCTGAAGCGCGCGAAGATCAAATTTAGCGATGTATAGGAACTGCATGTGTTAGGACTAGGAGGAACTGAGTTATTGCGTCAACTTTTTACACACGAATTACCCTGAATTTCTACATTTACACATGGACGACTAAAAACTTTTACAACTTTTAAGGATTTTAGTCGTCTATGCGGGGACGCATTCGCAGTCAGCCCGCGGCGCAACACAGGGCAGCACAGATTTGAGCGGCAAATTCAAACACAGCCAAGCCACGCAAACAAACCAATAAATAGGTGCACTTACTGTGCGTGCTTGTCCTGTCCGTCTCTAAACACATACGCCCGGTTAACACTACGAAATTAGAAATAAGAAATAGTGGCCTTATTTCTTATTTCGCACCGGTTCACACCTGTGCAATATGAAATAAGAAATAGCCACGAAATAAGAGTTGCCGCCGTTTTTCTCGTCTGAAAAAAGAGTTTTCTTTCACTTTAAGCGTATAGCATGTCATAACAAGATCTGAAACGACTGTCTAAGACGAAAAGTGGTCAGAAACCTATATGTCACGATGGCGGGAGTGGTGGGTTAGCAGGCAAGACTGACAATCAGAGGCGCCTATCTGAGCCGGTCCAGTCCAGTATGTGTGACCCTAACGCGGTCAGTAATACAAATTAGAATACAGCATACACTCACCGGTCAAACACGTACGTACTCAATCACACATAATCACTCACACATGACACTATAAGCACTGTAGTGGTTCCGGTGTAATGGCAGCAAACTAGACGATACCCGGCAGTCTCTAAACAAAGGAGCACACGCGCCCAACGGTGCTACTTATGGGCAAAGAAGAGGTAATATAGACCGAAAGAACTACTGACGCTTTCTGACGCTGACGATACTCTGCAGCTGATTTTTACTGTGCTTATTTCTTATTTTGTAGTGTGAACGCTCCGCTTATTTCTTATTGCAGACGCCATTATTTCTTATTTCGTAGTGTGAACCGGGCCTTAAGACGTATTAACATGCATTTCGCGAGAAAGCTGTTGGTTTAGAAATGCGCACACGGCACATGTTTGAATTTGGGTCGTTAGAGGTCCAAAAATTGGCCAAAAACCGTGTGGCGAGCCAAATTTGAGGGGGTGTAGCTCCGGTTCTAGGGGGGTGTTTTCCTTCTAATATGCGCCGAAGGTCATCGTTCGTGGTCTAGTTTGCTGATTTGGAAGATTGCTGACGAACTTAGACAGACAGACAGTAAGTGCGTGACCGGGTTAGGGTTTGAAATTCAAAGTTTGAATGCTGAAATGAACGGACAGACCGACCCAATACAGCAAGCAACCGGTTACAAAAGAAAAGCAAACGTTGAAGAAACGTTGCTGAATTTAGAGTGCATTCCCGGATCAGTTGGAAAGCGCGCTGCCTTACTACTGGTGGAAACATACAGTATGTTTTTGTACATACTGTATGTTTCTTTGTACATACTGTATGTTTTTTTTCTTTGCCGCTCGTTTACTGGTTTTACTGGTGTAGAGCAGACGGCATAAACATTGACTGATTGAAGGCGGACACTGTTGGTGTTAAGCGCAGTTTAGCATCTGATGGTGTCTCTCTATACATGCAACAGGGAGGTCTGGGGGGTCTGCCCCCCACCCGACTTAGGCCAGACCCCCCCCCAGATGCCCCCCCGAGACGATTTCACCGACCCTCCCTCCGATTTTTCTGGCAAGTAAATTTTCGAGCAAATTTTTGCAATTTTTTACAATTTCACACATAAAAATTGCAAAAATCGCCTGCAAAACAGCACTTTTTAGCTGTATTTCAGCCCAAATTAGCGATTTTTGGCAATTTTTAGCCAGCAAATTGCGATTTTTTTCGATTTTTGAGCGTTTTTTAGTGCCCACCCCCTCCCCCAAACTTTTGGCTCAGACCCCCCCCCCCCCGGCCGGCGCCAGACCCCCAACCCCCCTCCCCCATCGGCGGATGACCTGTTACATTTATGTGTCTCTCTATAGCACAACATAGAAATCTGTGAGAAGTTAGCATCTGATGGCGCACAATTTTCAGAAATAACGGGAATTTTTGCTGTTTCGAAGTTTTTTACTGTTTGCTAAGACCTCTGGCGATCGGTAAATAAATCTAATGGGCTGGGTAAATTTTGTATGATTTCTGGTAAATTAATCTGCCCGGGTAAATATTGGGTAAATATTGATCCGGAGATACACAGGCCACACCCAACAATACAGGTCCCCGTCCCTGATTTACACTCCCAAATAAATCAACTGTTTTATGGAAACGGCGCACATATGACTTTTAGGCGTTCCCACTAAACTAACTCAATCCGCATATTTTCCCGCAGAATTTAGCTTAGAATTGTAGCCAAGAGTCACATCTATCACTACATCAGACAAAAAACCCGAAGAGCTCCACTCCAGTAACGAAACATCAACTCTTAAACTAAGGAGAGTCGTTTTGCAATTTTTATGTTCGATGCGCGCTTACAAATCTTACCGCACGTAACCTGCTCTAATCCAACCTAGCAGGGCCAGGTTTTCGACTGTGATAAATGCGCAATGATTTTTCCTGTTTAGCGTATATGTTTTGGTAGTATTTCATGCTTTCGTTTTTCCATTAGTGACATTTTCGTGTCAATCAGACCAATTCGTACCGACCGTAAGCTCCTCTCTGGGAGCGTTCTGGTACATGTACAATATTCTCAGCATAAATAGATGCGCTACATCGTCTTCTATTTAGCGTATTTGGTTTTGGTACGAAAACTGTTAGCAAGCTTATAACATAAAATTCAATCGATGATCAAGCGAAAGAACAGAACAGAAAATTACTTCGGTAAATGAAACCAATTTTCTATAAACCAGTATCTTCAAGAAATAAATAAAATAAAGCTAATGAAAATTAATCCTGCCAAAAGCTTGATCAGTTTATCACAAAAGTTCGAAGAAACGTTGCTTCTATAAAACCTTTGCGACGTTTCTACTTTTTGCAACGACCAAACAGTCGTGAAATTTCATCCAATTACGACAAAAATTGGTAATATGGAGTCAGACCTGCCGCGTCGTTGGCTCAGTGGGTAGCTTGCTGCCTCTGAGTCACGGCGGCCCCTGCATCCCTAGCGGTTGTAGTGGTTCATCCTCTCGGCGCGGCAAGTTTCTTGCTGCAAAGAGTTGGTCGTCGGCACAACGCTCCACCCAGGCCACCGAAAGCTGGTTTAGAGCGAGTAGATAAAATGGGAACCAACTGGATCTGCCATAGCACCGAAGCAGTAGTGATGTAAAAAATTAATTTAATTGTAATTGAAATTCGCATAATTGGCCCGTTTTTAATTTCAATTCAATTAATTTAATTTAATTGAAATTCAAAAGTTGGGCCATAATTTAATTGTAATTGAATTGAAATTCGCCTGGAATTTCAATTATATTTTCAATTATTTCCTGTGGTGAATGTACGGAAATGAATAAGTATTAGAGGGTATTGGAGTATTAGAGAATGACGTCAAGCAAAAACGTAGTAAGGGTTTGTCACTTCTGTATACTCAACTCGGATGGATGGATGGATTGTCCGGGCGGGGCCGCCGCCCCTGAAATAGGCCACACTGCCATCACGCACACCCACATCCTACCCTTCCTTCGCTTCGCTGCCTTCACTACTAGCAGGCGCACATGCTCGATGTTAGCCTGGGCAGGTCTGAGTTGTAGCTGCCCCGTTCCCGTTTGTCCTAACACATGTGTGACTGCTTTTGTAGCTTTAGGTGCGTAGGCAGCTCCAGTCGGTTCCCATTTACCTACTGGCTGTCACCAGCTTTTTGTGGCCTGGGTTGGGCCTTGTGCCGACCACCGACAACTTGTTTACTTTGCGACAAGAAACTTGTCTCGCCGAGTGGATGAACGCACAACCACGCGCACAGTGACTTTGCGGCCTAAACCACTGAACCAACTGTGCCGGCTTATACTGATCTCACTTTGCTTTGTAATGTTTTATGCTCTGCTTTTTATTTCGTAGTTCATAAAAGTCAAAACAGTAATTTTTGTATGTATGTGGTGGGTTGACACCCCCTTTTTGGCGAAGGCACCTAGGAAGTGATTTTGCTCAAAAATGCTGAAAACGTTCAGATTATGTACTGATATATAATAATGAACTAACTGTAAATTTTCCCCAGAATGCCATTCTATGCGTTTTAAAAGGAAACTTTTTAAAATTTTCTCGCCTGGTTGGGCAGCAGGCTACCCTGCTGTCTCTAAGCTTTCACACGGACATTTTTTCGAAGTTCTTGGTTTTTTAACAGCAAAAATGCACGAATTTTAAAAAAATTGAAAAACTAATTGAAAAAAATTCATAATTGAAATTTTCCAAGGTTCCATAATTTAATTGAAAATATAATTGTAATTGAAAATAATGGAAAACTATTTCAATTAATTTAATTTAATTTAATTGAAATTAAAAACTGAGCCCATAATTTAATTGTAATTGAATTGAAATTCAAATTCCATAATTTTACATCACTACGAAGCAGCTCCTACAGCATGCCAACTTGGAGAAAGAGCAATGACGTCAGGAGTTGTCCACGGAAACCGACTAGGCCGGGGGGCCTCTCTCACACCAGGGGCGGACCTTGACCTAGCGGACGTTGGGAGCCGACATCACCATGACGTCAAGCGCGCCAGGGACTTTCTTAGTACCTGGCGTCCAACAGCATGGCTAGAGTGGCTGGCAGTGATAGAAGGGAAACGTCCAAGATGACGAAACCACGGGGGTTGCGCAATGGATCGCAAGGTCTGAGCGTAGGGCCGTAAAGGCCCCCGCACATCGGATCGGATGGAGTCAGACCCCCGGACCCCACCGAATTCGGACCCCCAGCCTGGTATGGAAACAGCGGTTTCTGGATTCGGAACCGCATCTCGGGACCGTAGTTTAAAATATCACGAAATTTTGTTTGCAATTTTTGGGGCACACTTGGAGACCTCGGTTTCAGACCATTCCCCGCATCGGCCGACCACCCTAACTTTAGGCTTCAGTTTCAAGGTTATGCTAAGGTTCAGGTTTAGGCTTAGCTGGGGGTAGATTCAGAGTTAGGATAGGATCAGCCTTATTCTTACAGTAAGGTCAGGTAAACAAGTTCATAAATATGACAGTGTTATTTATAAAAATCAGCCTTTAAGAAAGCACTTAGAAGCCGTTCCGGAGGGTAAAATAAGCAGAAATTAACAGTTTTAGTCTGTACATGATCTACTGTATTGCAGTGTTCCTTATTTTCGGCAGACTTTTTGTTTGTACTCCACCAGAAAGGGATGTACCAGACCCGCATTGCCTGGGCAGACATGGGCAAAGGGGGGCTGAGGGGGTTGGTCCCCCTCAGACTCCGACCTACCCCCCCCCCCTCAGCCAGCCGCTATCCGGGGGGTCTGGCCTAAGTGGGGTGGGGGCAGACCCCGAGACCCCCTGTTACATGTATGTAGGATGCTAGAACTGCGCAGCTGTGCTATAACTGGATTCTGCAATAGCTGTACTGTACTGACCCGAATAGAGTAGTGAGGGTCCGAGAAAGCTGGAAAGCTAAACAAAACTGGAAGCAACCAAGGATCACACTAAAAATTGACGGGCAGAGAATTTTTGCATATTTCTGTTGAAATTGTTGTGAAAATTGCATTGAATTTAGAGTGTGTGGTGGTGGTTTGGCTGTTCTCCACAATGCGTGTGTTGTGTTTTGCTGGGTGTTTGTTTTTGGTGAGCGCAGTGCCACGCCGACAGCGTCAGACGATGACTGAAGTGTTTGGCAACGAAACCGACGAAAGCATCCACGATTTGCCGGAGCCAGTCGATGCGGACGCGGATGAAGGTCCGGTGAAGAGCGAGAACTCTACTGCCAGCGATAACTCAACCGAGGACGGACCGATCACTACCATAACAGAGGTGCGTATGGTATTGCCGCTGCCAAGACCCGCTTTTCATCGCTCCAAACCCCAATACCCGATCAAGCGCTTCAAAGCTGAGCAGAAAATCGATGTCGACTTTGACACTGAACACGGACCACTTGATGACCACCACACTAAAAGTACGTCTGCTGTAGACTGAGTTAGGAGTAGCTTATACTTAAGGCACCTTACACGCACAGAAATACTTTTAAAAATTTTATGACTAGTAATGGTGAGCCATTTATGTATCATAGGTTTTGTCTTGTCATAGGTGTATCCTTTGTGTTGGTCAATCAATTTTGTTGAAATTTTGGCACAACATGTGCATATTGTCACAATTTTTACTCTCAAAGGTTTAGCCAAGTCTGTCACTTCAACCATTTAGTTATGCACTTCCACGTGCTCACTTTGACGGCAGACGCACGGAAGTGCATAACTAGTGGTTAAGTGATAGACTTGGCTAAGTTTTTCAGAGTAAAAATTCTGAGCATTTGTGCATGTTGTGTTAAGAGTATATTTCCAAAATAACCGAGTTTCCTGTTAGGCGGTAAGTACAATTCCTTCAAGATTATGGAAATTAATAATTTATATATGGTTGAATAGGTCATTGATCACTTATTAAAAATGAAACCTTACCAGTTTCGGCAATTTGCCAGTTACTGATCAAAAATTTGCATAAAGCAGTTCATATATTTTAAAGAGAATCACTCAAAAGCCAAGCCAAACCAAGGATTTCAAAAACAATAGAGTGGCACTGTACTTACTAAGTACATGTTAGAGACCTGCACGGGCGGGCCTGGTCGCTCTACAGAGGATTTTTAGAGGATTTCAGCCGGGCCGAGCCACAAAAATTGCATTTTCATAAGGGCCGGGCCGGGCCCGGGCCGCAAAAATTGGGTTTTCCAGACAGGCCGGGCCGGGCCGTGAAAAAGGTGGCCCGTGCAGGTCTCTAGTACATGTATCTCGGGAGCGTTGCTGTGTACTGTGTTGTTTCAACTGTAACGGCTATTACAGTGTGTCACGGTGACGACCCCTGCAAAATCGAGATGTTCGAGCTCTCCCTCAACCTGTGTCGCTGTCGTCCGGGCTACTGCTGCAAGCGAGAGAAACCCGCTGAAGACGTATTTTTGGCTGTGGTGAAGCCGCAGTTCAAGTGCTGTGCGTGCGATGACGTCATCGGCCCGTTTCTGCCCCCTCCGTTCCTCCATCCTCACCATCGCCGGGCGCACGAAGGTGGTCTTCCTGTGATGATTGAAATGTGATGTCACTTTTTTGCATGTACTTCACTAACTGAATCTAATCTATTGTGGTTTGGAGAAAACGTATTGAATACAGTTTTGGTTTCAAGGCAGCACGTGGATTAATATTAGGTGGTCGGCCGCTGCTCTGATGCTAAAAGCTTCTTGTTTTGATAAAAGCGGATTATAGGGCTGAATAATTGCTATGAATGGTTGACGTGCCTAGCAGGCCACTGCGACTCACAGTTCTTTCTATGATGTCCCAAATTATACTGCCAGACAAACCGCGCTTGGCTAAGACAAGGTCTGCACACGACAACGAGTCGGAAGTTAGACCAAAGGGGTCTTTGATAAACAATTTCGTGAGCGGACCAATTGCTGCCACCAAGGAGATGAAAAGTCAGAAATCGGAAAATGACGTGCAGCAGATTGTGGTGGATCGGGTGCGGCCCTTTCTGGAACCACTCAAGAATAACTACTTCGGAAAAGAGGTCGATGAGTAATGTATATACATACTGTATGTGAGAAATAAATAAACCATAAACTTCGTGACCATTGAAATATTCGGAAGAATTATCTGAAACAGTTTGGTTTTTGTGTTGATTTTATTGGAGCCGTTTTATACGCTATTATATCACAACTTCGCATTGCAGTAATTTTTTGCTATCGTTTCTAATACAGAGAACATTTTATACTCTCTGACCGATGCTTCTTAACGCTTCCAGTCAAGGTATTTTGCGTCACCAAAATAGGTTTTAACCTGAAATGAAATTAAAAAACCTGAACCTTAAAAATTTGAAATGAAGCAAGACCCGGTGGGTGTCGGAAACGCAACGATTCTGCGAAACGTGTGGCATACGCTAAGTGACGTCATTAACGGAATTGATTTGGTGCTGCTCGGATCTAACTTTTCCGTTTTGGCAACAGTTTTTACTAACGCCCGGGCGCGGAGCTACATTGCGAACAACGTTCCTTACGAGGGGAAAATAGTAGCACGCAATGAGAAATGGGACACCAGGTTGATGTTGTTAGCACGCAAAACTTCAATGATTTCTTTTTTGTCATATGCACACATAGTACTTATTGAAGCAGTATATACCGTATATGCATGCATGGTACGTAAAAAAAACCCCGCTGATTTTTTACTGGAGCAACCGATTTGAATGAATCCTGTTTTGAATGAATGTCTTATAAATTCTTGAAAGATTGGTGAATTTTTTAGTAAGATAGTCTGCTTATCGGTTGAGATGTTTGCCCTCTAAGTCGAAACTAATTTTGGCGAAGAACAATAACGATTCTGTTGCACTTCACAATAAAACAGATTCCTACCGCTGAGGGCTAACGAGACTTTTTGGTGAAGTAAGCGGAGAGCGCGTGTCACCAGTAAAGTCTCAAATGCCCTCAAGAAACCCGTTTATTGTGAAGTGCAACGGAATAATAAAAATCCCTCTTGTTCATTGCCTTTGAGAACTTTTGCGTACTGTTTTGACTTTGAGGACAAATATCTTGGAGGAAGTAAGCAGAGTAGAGTATCTTAATAAAAGTTGCATTAATCTTTTAAGAATTTATTCATCTTTCATTAAAAAAGGATTCATTAAAATCGGTTGAGTTTGCAGTTACATAATACAGAAAAAAATCTGCAAGGGGTTCTTTATTTTGACAGACCCTATCTGTAGAACAACCAAAGATGATTGTGTTGTAGGTAAGTTACTGTGGTTGCCAAAATGTGCCAAAACCTAAAACAAGTCCATCCGCTTAATTACGGAAAACCCCGGTACTATGTGCAAATGTTCTAATGATCTTTTTTACGTGTCCAGTATTTGCAGCAACGCCAGACTAACTTTATCGGAAAAGGAAAAGACGAGTAGACGATAGAAACTTTTAACGAGGCTTTCGTTCGCTGTTGTTTGTTTTTATTTAGTTTATTACAGATTTTATTCGCCAAATTATAGTTTATGATTCATGTGATGTGTGTTATGAGACGAAACTTTTCACTCGGTCTTTTCTGACTTTGATGTGATGACTTTTCCTTTTTTGGAATGGTGTATATTTTTATAATTGAAAAACAGGCCCTCTGGAGTAGGGATGCAAATGGTATAAAAAATACCAAATACCAAATAGCAGATGGTATTTTCTATACCAAATAATACCAAATAATTCCAAATAGTTGATAAACAGGTCGCTAGCTGTTTGGAATGAGCGCAAAGTCATACTTTTTGTTTTTTCAGCAAAAATATGTAAGTTTTGCCTCAGTGGAAGAGTTTTTGTTGCATCTAAAAGAAATCTAGTTATGCCGAGAAAGAAAACTAGCAGAATTTGATGGTTTTTCACTTACTCGGGAAATGGGCAAGCACGTTGTGACGTTTGCGGTCTACGCTCGGTCTCGATAAAGGGGCCGTCCATAAACGACGTCGCACCAAAATCCCGATTTTTCGGACCCCCTTCCCCCAAAATCGCCTTGCGTCGTTTCATGGGGGCACCCTCCCACTTTTTGAGAATTTTCCATGAGTGGTTGTTTGTTATAAGCTAAACTGGTCAGAATTCTTTATTGTTTTGTTGCTCAGAAACGGTAAAGAGACGTCTTGTTCTGCGTATATGCATTGTTAAACTTTTAGTAAATTAGAAATAAAGAGAAAACTCTGAACAGAAGAGCTCTGACATGGTATACAGTTGCAAAATATGCAGAATTTATCGCTTAAAAGCTAACTGTTTAGTTATTTAAACTATTTGGTATTATTTGGTATGAAAAAATACCAAATACCAAATAATACCAAATACCTAGAAAATACCAAATAATACCGAATAATACCAAATAATACCGGATACTAGAGTGCGAACTGGTATTGGGTATTGGGTGTATTGGGGTGTTTTCCAGGTATTGGGTATTGGGGTTTTTACCCCCCAATACCCAATACTAAATTGGACAATTAAATATGAAGAAAAATCGATGTTGACCCGAAAAATTGATATGAAAAAATCGAAAAAGCTGATCGATGATTCGGTTTAGTAAGCTGGTTTCGCGTTAAGGAGCCGTCCATAAACGATGTCGTTCCAAAATCCCGATTTTTCGGAGCCCCCTCCCCCCAAAATCGCCTTGCGTCGTTTCTAGGGGACCTCTCCCCCAATTAGATGACGTCGTTTTCGGTTTACCTCCCCCTGATAAAAGTGCAGTACATACAGAACTGTCATGTTTTCTTGTTAGCATACTGCGCAATCAATAGAATAAATCCCTACAACCACTCTGGGAAGCTCTTCTGCATTGTAGAAACCTCTGGAAGAATGTACTTAAATTGAAAATAATACAATCAAAGTTTCCTAAACTTCCGAAAAAAGCGACGTCGTTTTTTGCCAACCCAACCCCTCCTGGTGTGTCGTCGATCGTCGCATTTCGGCCGACCCCCTTCCCCTCTGGAATGTCGTCGTTTATGGACGGTCTATCAACTAAACGTTAGTAGAATTTCCTAAAGTGTACGCTTTTCTAAGCGCTACACCAGTAATTCATTTCTCTGTTCTTATCTAAAATAAAAATGGTGACATTTCTAATTATATTTACGCCTAAAACGGCTTCTAAATGCTTTCTGAAAGGCTAATTTTTCAAAATTTTCTCGTCCTGCTTGAGCAGCGGCCCAACCCCGCCTCTTAAAAATTTTAATTGCAGTGCCAAAAATCTTGTAACTTTTGTACCTTGTACTTGTACCAAAAATCTTGTAACAACTAGAATGCACCTGTCCACTGAAATGTTTTTTTGGCCCAGCTATGCAAGTATTGGGTATTGGGGTATTGGGGGTCTCAGGTATTGGTATTGGGTATTGGGTTTTTTAGGTATTGTTCGCACTCTACCGGATACCATTTGCATCCCTACTCTGGAGCGTGTCCTTATAAAACTGATGATGCGTCTCTAGCTGAGGCTACTTTTATTATAAAATTTATATTTGGAAAGCAGGCCCTCCGTAGGGTATTTGGGTTTTTCAGTATTTTTTGTTCGCACTCTAACTTTGAGGCATATGATATGAATGTAACACAGAATGGCGACACTTTGCAGATAATAAGCAAATTGGATTGTGTCTTTATTAGAGCGCGAACAATACCTGAAAAACCCAATACCGAATACTTGCATAGCTGGGCCCAAAAATTGCATTTCAGCGAACAGGTACATTTCAGTGATTCAGACAGGATTTTTTGCACTGGGATTAAAATTTTGAAGAGTCCTGGTTGGGCCACTGCCCAGCCAGGGCGAGAAAATCTTGAAAAAACAACCTTTTTGAAAGCGTTTAAAAGCTATTCTGAGTGTAAAATTAGTAGAAAGTAACAGTTTTACTACTCAACAAACATAGTTCAGAGGCGTTTCTTATTTTCGACGAATTCCTTTCCTAATTCGGCCGGAAAGTTTGTACCACCCCTACAGCCCTGGGTACGTGCGTACATGTACGGCACTGGTATATTCTGTATGATAGAAATGGCACAATTTATGTTTTAGATAAGAACAGGGAAAATAATTACTGCTGTTCTACTTTGAGAAAGGCGGGACACTAAAAGTAGTTGATTAACGCAAAAACAGGTTCCTGAACATCGATCAACCTTTTCGATTTTTCTAGGTTAATTTTTCAGGTCAACATCGATTTTTTCCGATTTTTGCAGGTCCCAATTAGTATTGGGTATTGGGGAACAAAAACCCCAATACCTAATACCTCAAAAACACCCTAATACACCCAATGCCTGTTCGCACTCTAGTTTTTCAGACGACTAAATGTTTAGACAGCGTTTGTTCGTTAGAGTGCGTGCTGATTCATAAACATTAAATGTCTTGTTTTAGATTTGTAGTTATTTTCAACTTTCGATTGATTGATCGGATTTGATCAATAGGATGAGTCAGCAGCCGCCTCCGTACGGATTCTCCCAGCCGCCCTACCAAAGCGGTCCTCCTCCTCCTGGCTGGAACCCCAACACTTCGGCGCCTCCTCAGCCCGCTTATGGCGGTCCTCCTCCTACTGGTGCGTCTCTACCACTCTTTGTATTTGTTCTCTCTTCGAAAACGTCAACTGAAAATTTTTCGTTGTTTGGCAATGACAGTGTACAAATTGAGTGAGTTAACAAGTTAATGGAGATGCAACAGTGTATTGAGTGAGTGCTTATTTTGGTGTGGTGGGTATTTATTGTCTTGTTTCGTTTTTGCCTCCTCCAGTGACCAGTAATAATATTTCACAATTTCACTCTAGATTTTTCATTTTTTTGTTTTTTTTGCCCATTTTGTTTAACGATTTACTATCGTAAAACGATTTTTCCTTACTAAAATGGGCTAGATAATCTTTTTTTTATTTTTAAAATTCTCACCAAACTTTCAAAGGTTTTATCTTTTATTATTTTATTTTTTATTATTTTATTATTTATTATTTATTTTTTATTATTTATTTAGGAGTGTGAGTGCTGACCTGGCCGCGTGCGGCGGCCTCTGCCTGGCCGCTCTGTCCACGTGTGCACTGTGCCACGCTTTACACAGCGCTAAAGGACTATCGCTTTCTCTCAAGTTTTGTCTCAAAATGGAAGCTGAAAAATGTGTCCACTGTGAAGTGCAATGCAATCCTCATGGATCCACTGAAAGCCCTTCTCTCTTCTGCTCATTTTGCCAGCGCCTCTTCATTTGCAAGGCATGCTTTGGAAAAGATTTGCTTGGCGATCGAACGGCGGCCTCCTACCAGACCTCTGTCATTAATGGCTTAACCCTGTCCATCGGAACGTTCAACAAAAAAATGTCTCTGGCCATTTGTTGCAACGACTGCTACCTCAAAATTAGACGACAGCAAGTGCCAATGCGTTCTGTGGCTCAGGTAGATCGACCAGAGCTGGCCTCTCTGTTGGAGAGAATAGAGACGATGTCTGCGCAGTTGACAAAGGTTACCAAAGACTTGAACGAACTGTCGGACTCGACAGCTGTTAAAAAGACCTACGCCTCTGTATTACAAACGACTAAAAGTGGGCTTCCTGTCCCCAACCCGACAACATTCTATGACAAGGCGCACTCTGAACTGGTGCGCATTTGCGATTGGGAGCGCGAGATGCGCGAACGACAGCGCCGTGACTTGAACATTGTGATCAATGGTCTAGTCACAACCAACACTGACAGAACTGACGTCGTTCAACGGGTAAAAGACGTTTTCTCTGACCTTCAAGTCGACTGCGCCAGTATTGCTAATATCCGGACGCTAACTTCTCAGATGGGCGGAGGAAAGGTGGTAGTGGAGCTGAAAGACATTGCTGCTAAGAAAGCCATTCTGACTAAGAAACGAGCGGTTCTAATGCAGAAACCGCAATACTCGAATATCTTTATTGGTGTGGACCTGACTCCGTGGCAAGCCAAAAAAGCTTTTGACTTGCGTAATGAACTACGACAACGCCGTGATGAGGGCGAAACTGATCTCTTTGTTGATTACCGTGCACTCACGCTTAGGAAGGCAAAGAAAAAAGCCTTGTAATTGTTGTGTTATTTGCTATTATCTGTACTGTACGCGTCTGAGCTTTCAGTTCTGCTTTTGGTTCAGTAGGGTAGGGCAGTAATGAAGCCGGCCGATCGGCCCAGCCCACCCGGAGATAAACTTCAAGTTTATTAGTTTTTCGGAAAAATTGACGGAGGGCCATAGGGGTGTCGGTCCAATCAGTAATCTTATTTCAAATCGATGATGAATAATTCGTGTCGATTTTAAGTAAAGTGATGGAGCACTTTTGGTATTCTATTAAATCTGCGCAATGTTGTTTAGATGGCACTAACTATGGATTTGCGGGTGGTCAGCCTCCCCCACCTCCCATGCCGGCTTACGTGCCCTCGAACGTTGCCTACGACACAGAAGCCCCCAAATATGGCGCTATGGGTTTTGATGACAAGACCGTGCGACGCGGATTTATTCGAAAGGTGAGCGCACTACTTGGTGACAGACAGACAGACGGACGGACGGACAGAGACATACAGACAGACAGAGACAGACAGACAGAGACAGACAGACAGACAGACAGACAGACAGACAGACAGACAGACAGACAGACAGACAGACAGACAGACAGACAGACAGACAGAGACAGACAGACAGAGACACAGACAGACAGACAGACAGACAGACAGACAGACAGACAGACAGACAGACAGACAGACAGACAGACAGACAGAGACAGACAGACAGACAGACAGGTGCATCAAACTGACGGACCGAACTAGCCGACAAATCTGTTGATTTGTAGGTGTTCGGACTGCTGACGTTGATGTTGCTCACAGTGGTTGCAATCATTGCAGCCTGTCGGTTTCCTGATGGGGCTGTTGACTTCGTCCGGGCTCACAGAGAGCTGTACTACGTTTCCTAGTACGTCCTTTCACTCTTCGTGCTGGTCACCAGTGTTTACCGCCTCCGCAGCCTGGCGCGGGTTCTTATAGTTAAACATTGCCTGAGTGTTTGGCTGCCGACCATGATTAGAATTGAACTATCCGGGGTTTCGTCTTGCTATGGTTTTTGTGTTGGTCAATAAATTTCGCTGAAATTGTAACACAGTATGCACACAAAACAGAATTTTTTCTCTCAAATATTGCCCAAGACTGTCGCTTCAACCATTAGTTATGCACTTCCGCGTGTCCGCTGTCAATTGTGAAGCATAACTTGTGATTGAAGTGGCAGACGTGGCCAATATTTTGAGAGTAAAAATTCTGTCTTGTGTGCATATTGTGTTACAATTTCAACCAAATTAATTGACAAACACTAAAGTTGCAACAAAACGAAACGCCGGATAGATCAATGGATACCCCTTACATTCCGGACGGCAGACAGTTAGCCGTGGTTGCTGGCATACATGTAACAGGTCATCCGCAGAAGGAGGGTTGGGGTCTGAGCCCAAATTGTAGAGATTTTTGTGTGTGAAATTGTAAATAAACGCAAAAATTAACTCAGAAAAGCTAAATTACTTGCCAGACAAAACGAAGGGGGTCGGAAAAATCGTCTAGTGGTCCTATCCTGGTAGGGTCTGGCCTAAATCGGGTGGGGACAGACCCGCCCGTTACATGTTTGGTTGCTGGCCAGACAGAGAGTTGATTTCAGCGCTGTGTTTCTCATCACTTACCTGGTGTTGGTGTGTTGCGAGAGTGTGCGCCGCAACTTTCCCATCAACCTAATCATGTTGGCGGTTCTGGTAAGCTGTTTTACGGCTCGGTTCGACCGACAGACCGGCGATTCTGTTGCAGACGCTGGCCATCGGCTACATGACAGCTATGATCAGCGCCTTCTACAAGACCGACATCGTGTTTCTGGCCATGGGCATCTGCGCCGGCTGCTGCTTCTGCATCATACTCTTCTCCATGCAGACCAAGGTCTGTTCTATGCAAATTTTCTCTATGGTTGGTGGTATTAGACGGCAAGCCAACTGTTTCAGTACGACTTCACCGGCTGTATGGGAGTGATGTTCGTGGTGTTCATGTGCGTCTTTTTGTTCGGCATCATTGCCATCATCTACACCGTAGTCACCAACAACCCTGTAACTATTGATTTTATTGCCTTTCTGTCTTTCTCATCTGGTGTCTCTTGTAGATTCTGTACCTGGTCTACGCTGGTCTCATGGCTATTGTCTTTATGATTGTAAGTCTTAGTTACTTATGCCATGCTTCCCTAAATTCTTGTAGCAGATCCATGCTCATGTTGCTTGCCAGGTCATTGGGGTCCAAAATATAAAATATCACCAAGACGTCTGAAAACTTAGTAACCCCTTTTGAAACCCCTTAGAAAATCTCTTCGGGGGGTCCCATCCGGGGGGCGTCTGGCCTAAGTCGGGTTGGGGTAGACCCCCTGTTACATGTATGGGCATAACTTCAAAAAGGTATTTAGTCGTTGTTTTTGTCTTACCCAGGTGATGTTGCCTCCGCACAAGGGATAATAGTTGATAATTTGACCAAAAATGGCAATTTTATGTTGCCAGATTGTTTGTAACGCCTAGAAACAAGTTTGAAATGACAAAAAAACGCTTTTAAAAACAAGTTTGCATAATTTTCAATATCAGGAGTGGAAACGTCCAAATTCGATTACCAAAGGCATTTTAGCCTAAATCACCCAGTTTGTCGGTACTGGAGCTGCTGTTAATACTTATACTTGTTTGGGTTCTAAACTATCTCGGAGGGTGAATGTGTTGCCATACCATATACGGAGTCACTTCGTAGCCCCCTAGGTCCCAACATGTATACTTGGCAGGGCGAATAAGTGAATTTTGAGTCAGGTGTTAGAGTTTTCTGTGTTACTACTACAGAAGAATTTTAGTTCCTGGCCATAGATGTGCAGTTGGTGATGGGCGGCAAGAAGCACGAGTTGTCGCCCGAGGACTACATTTTCGGCGCCATTCAACTGTTTCTGGACATCATCTACATTTTCTGGTTCCTGCTTCAGATACTGGGCGCCGCCTCCAAGTAAGTGGCTGTCTGTCGCCTGCTTCCTCGCTCGACTCAATTGCACGTTTGAGTGCGTTTGTTCTCCTTGTCAGCGGGTGCGGTGTGGTTGTTTGTTTCTAGTGCCTGTGCAGATTCTAACAGGTGGCTAGAACTAAAGAAATGGCTTCTTGATTGGCACTCATCTCCTAGCAACCTTCGGCGCCGGCTAAAACCAGCAATCCAGTAGTAGTAGTGGGGACATTTTATATATAAGCGCCGGGAAGAAAATTGAAGCTGCAAAACGGGGCGCCGGGTTAGTATCGATTTTTTGGCCGACAGATTTTTGCCCGTTTGTAGCGGCGGCCAGAAACTAAATGAGTGATGAGATTTGGGGAAAGGGCTTGGAGAGTAGCGAGTGACTGACCGAAAACGTCTGTCTCTTGCTCTGAGTAGCTGCCACTAACCTGTGCTTGCGCTTTTTGCAGCGACTGAACTGCTGCAGCGTGTGGTGTTGTCTGTTCACTAGCCTTGTTATCCTTGTTTTGTGCACCAAAGGTAAGTGGTCGCTGACTCGGTGCCTATCCGCTTTCCTAGTTTGCGCTTTGGGCTTACTGTAACTGTGCATGCGGCTGGGCAGTGGGTGGTTCCTCTAAGTTTCTTTTTTGTCGGTTAAAAACACTTGCACATAGAAACTAGCATAAAACAGTAAGGCCGTTTATGGTACTGGCACCATATGGTACCGGTACCTAGGCTACCGGAACCATATGGTGCCCCCACGTTCGGGGACTGTGGTGGTACCCTATATGGTACCCCTACCCATGATCATGGGTGCCCAACTTTCAATTTTTGAGTCTGAATATTGAGACTCGACTGGTCTAGAGAACAACTCTTAAAAAGGTGTTCTGAGCATAAAAAGGAATAGAATTTTGCTGGTTCAGTAGTTTGAAAAGGCCTAGTTTGGCCAGCATCTAACCAGGGACGAGCAAAATTTTAAACAATTAGCGGTTTAATTATGTAAACGTGTATAGCTGTTGGCACTTATGGAACGCGACTGTTAGTTAAAGTTGCCAAATCATGGCAGATCCAGTCCGGCCCGGTTCAAACCTTTGAAGCGCAGCTGAGGGTTGAGAAACAACTCTGTTTATAATGCTGTGATTGACCAAATCATCAGCTTTTGTATTTCGAGCTAAATTCCATATAAAGAAAAAATTGAAAAAGTTGGAAAGATAAAAAGTTTCTTGGTCTTTGAAAAATATTTTACGACGATTGAAACTCCACTTTTGTCAGTCAAAAGTCTACTTTGAAGAACTTATCGTTTGTAGTTTTGTGTCATTGAATTTGATTTTAGAAAAAAGAGCTTTTTACCGTTATTTGCTAGACCAATTTGAGTGTGTATCTTTATACTGATCAGAAGACTGCGGTGCGGTGTTCCAAACAAACATTTGGTGGGCCATCCATGTACCACTTTACGCTAGTGAATTGAAGCGATTGGCGTCTTTACGTTGCTGTGGTGCAAAAGTGCTGTGTTCGGTGCGTAAAGTATATGCTTTTCAGTAACTAACCGTTCTGTACTGGTCTCGGCAGTGGCATGGTCAGTCGCGCATTGTCTTTGTTGTTGGAAAGAAACTAAACGGAGCGAGAAGCGTGTCAATGCTTGCATAAGTTATGTTGTAACACTGTCAATGTGATACTGTCCCTCCTTCTGTGTTCTGTCAACAGAGTTTAATCAAGCTTTTTCCTACTACAGGTTTATTGCTTGGCAACGAGCCAAGTGCATTATACTCTCTGTCTGTACTTACTAATTCTGTACGAACTGTTGTGTACCACTGTATATTAGGTCGTGGTAGGCCAGGCCAGCTATGAATTGTTTATCTGGAGGTTTACTTCTTTTGATCTGTGCAGTTATGGAAGCTGAACACTTCTCTGTAGTCAGTTAAACTACTTTTCTGCTACGTCTAATTATCTCCTGAAAGTGTTGAGTTGTGAATGTTTTAACATACCGGTGCTTCGGTATTCTCCTGGTTTAAATGGATGTGGCCAGTTTCCTCTAAAGGTCACGCTGAAACTGGCATCGCAAAGGTGCTCGACACTTTGCAGAGAGGCTCCACTCCACTGATTAGCTGTACTGTTTTCAATAAACTTTATCTCTTTGCATGGAATTTGTTATTCGTTAAATTAATAGGCCGTTTTTGCTCGGAACCGTCAATGCCAGATCGCACAGTAGTTATCGATAGAATTGCTAAATTTGCTTCAAGCATTACCAGTCAGGCACATAACATGTGCATAAACGTTTTACATAAACAAAATACGCTGGTTTGGCAAACTATTTGAGTGCTGACAGGTGACAGTAAGAGGTCTTTCCCTTCCTTTTCTTCCATAGTCTGGAACTATGTGTCTGTAGCTGTACTTTCTCTTCTGTTTTTCTTTCTACTACCAGTGGGTATAATTCTTTTTCATTTCCCTGACTGATTAATGTCAATGTGACGACAGAGAAAACTTTAAAAACAATTTCGATGAAGAAATACTTCCTAGTATGAGCTGACTATTTGCTATCTACAGCTACAGTGTATAAGACGAATAGCAGACACTTTTAAGTGCACGTGACAAACTTGGCCAGATGCTGTGTTTTCAAAGTTCTATTTTAGGCCTGACTGTTATCAGCCGTCAGTGCAGTCAGGAGAGACCGGTTTTGGTGTAGAGAGAGCGATTAGGTGTTGCTGTAGAAGAAAGGGCGGTGGCCAAAAGTGAGCTGAATTAGCTGAACGGGCGTCCGGGCCGGCTCGCTTTCACACAGTAGTAATGTTTGCACTGCTCACGAGCTGCAAACAGTTGTCTGTTGGAGTTTTGCCACCCTCCTCATTTTACGTGCCTTTCTTTAAATCCACCTGTCTTATTGAAATCCTATTTTACTGCCGATTTTCCAACCTATACAGTATACACATTCATTATTTCGGTGGTCGATTGCTGCTTCATGCCGACTTTGGTTGGCGCTACTGTTAGGGCGATTGGAAATCTCCGAGAAGGATTCAAAATTTGAGGATTTAATTTGATTCATTAGGAGAAATGTGTTAGCGAGTTTGCTTAGTTGTTGTAGAGCGAACATTATTCATCTTTAAAAAATTAACCATCGTGTGAAAGAAGTTTGTAAAAATTAACCGCATTACCCTTTAGACTTTCTTTTCTTAAGTTATTACTTGCTTTCTGCAGTAGGTATGGGCAACCATTTTTAATTGGGGCGAGTTACGAAGATGCACCCATTTGATTGTTTAAAATCTACTAGAAGGCTGTGAATATACGAAGCTAAATTAATGCGAAAAAGTATGTTTGCACGCGTTGCATACAATAAAATACAGGCAAAATTTGGGGTTACAGAAACTTCAACACCGTTTGTGGGGTTAACGGCAATCAACAGAGAGCCAATTCTTGTATCACTCGAAAGCCTGAAGTCTACTGTACTCAAAACCGATTGAAACCCTTTCACTGAAATCGTCGTTTTTTCACAACAATCAGGAACACAAAAAATCCACGAAAAAGCCGATTTTCAGTAGTTAAAAAAGAATCCAATTTTGTGGGGATCGCGTCAAACTGCGCTAAGGAAAAAGTGGTGCTATATAGGTAACAAGTTACGCTGATTTCAAATCCGATTGAAACTAATTTGATTTAACACTCCTTTCAACAGAAAATGCACGTCGAAGAACTACGAATTCAGTTTTTTGAGAGAAAAATGCGTTTCAACGGCTGAGTTATGGTTCAAAATGCATCTTACTCGATAGCTCATACTCTGTTTCATATAAATACATCACTTCCTCCCATCAATACCCGAACACAAAAGAATTTCCGCTTGAAGTTGAGAAAACCGTTTTCGGTCCATATTTTGGAAATTTTAGCCTAAAATCGCCGCATTTTTCTATTTTCTAAACCGCGCAGCACAGACTACCTTGCCCATCCCTACTTCTGTACATGTAGCTTCTTAATCTGCCGAGACGAGCTGAAAGAAATTTTCAGAAAATCGAAGTCGTGGTTTATGATACATAAAATGCTCGAAAGTGGAGATATTTATTGAGTTTAAAATTGTAAACAAATCCCAAAAACAGCAAAATCGGAGGTTAATCAGATTCGGAAGCTCTGACCTAGACGTAGCCGGCAGGAATCTTTTTTTGAGTTACATACAATTTCCGGGCGCAGTTGATCTTTTGGTAATCCCAAACTATCTATGTATACGTAGTTGTAAAGAGTTTAGATGGTAGAAATAGCTCAAGACGCCCTTCGAATCAAAGAAGCATTGGATAAGGACCGTCAAGGCAGCGACGAATTTCCGAGTCATTCTTTCGAGGCCGCTTGTTGCATCGTCGGAAAGTACACAGGGGCGGTGGTGGGCTCGGCAGCCGGAATCGTGGTCTCGCCCAGTCCGTCGGGTATGCTTCTTGGTGGCGAGGCCGGGTCGGAGGCCGGCGAATTCATCGCAGAACGATTTGCGGCCGGCGTCTCTGCTCTGGTCTGGCGTCAGAACCCAACTACACAACAGACGATCGAATTCGATCACCACAGAGTGCTGGACACTTGGTTGATGTGTTTGGTTCCGTGAAATTTGCGGTAGTCACTGCTTTCTTGCCTGAGAGAGTGGGTGCTTGGTGCTGTATATGCATACTGTTTTGTACCTACTAATAAACGGCTTTTGCCAGTGATTTGTTCAGCTCGTTAGCATAGCCAACGTCTGTAAGTAGACTTAATGGTGATGAGAGAGACAGCAAGTAAATAACAATGGCTTCGCTTAATTACTTTCTTGTCGTTTGCCGTAGGTTCAGATCTCGCTAAGAATGCATCCTGTGCGTTTGGTTTTCTTACTTAGCTTAGCAACCAGCCTTGAGCTAAGAATAGGTCATATTACGTCGAACTTTAT